>CM055102.1:42767791-42871424 GCA_029204225.1 Diphasiastrum complanatum
GGACATGAAAAGGGTTGCACGCGTCCAGGTCGAACGCGGACGCGGACGTGAAAAGGCCGCGTCTGGCCCGGACCCATATAATATATCTAATATAGTATAGTCATAGGTCCCGGCTGTACTGGGGTACCGCGGATCCCGGTACCTGCGGTACCATGATGGTACCCAGCGTGTACCACAATATTATTAATATAATTAATATTTAATATTTCTTTTCAATTTTTTAAACCTAATTACCCGCCCCCTCGCTTCTTCTCTCCCAGTTTTTTTCCAGCCATCGTTGCCCTGCCTTCGCTACTGGTTTTGCTGCCCTGCCTTCCTTGCCTTGCTGTCTGATTTGCGTCGCCCTTCGCCCGCAGACCACCCTGCCTTGCATTCTGATTTGCAAGAACCTGCCTTCACCCATTTTCAGCGTCTCTCACACAGTGTACCGCTGCTGTTTTTTTTCCAGCGTTCCATCCTTGCAGCTTTAGCTTCATCTGCATTTTTTCCCTAGTTTTCTCCATCGCAATGGTGCAATCCGACCTTTCCGGTCTGTGGGACGAGGTAGACATTGTCAGGCGGGGTTGCCGACAAGTCCAACAAGATCGGACAGAAGATCGAGCGCTGCCGATACTATCTCGTCGAATTTGTTGCATCCCCTCACTCGCCTTAAAGGCCATCTACTCGGTGCAACGCGCCAAAAATGGTGCCACCTTGATGCTGCCCCTTGTGGCAGCATGACCGTCCCGCGGCAGGCAACGACTACTGGACACCTACGGGCCGCGGCTCGTGGCGGGGGAGAACACCAATTTCGGAGGGCATTCTCCGATTTTGCACCGCTCCTTATGTGGCTGACCCAGAGTTGCTGCCTACTTGGCTGGCACGCACGAGGAGAGGGAGTGCATCCTCGTCCAGTCCTTTGCCCCTCATTCCCTCAGACAGTTCCGCCTCACGCACCCCCATCTGCTCAGATTCCGATGGATCCGTCCATCACGTTCGCCAGTTGCCACTGCGGTTTCCACCTCCACGTCCTGTTGCTCGCACGCCCCCCTTCTCATGGACTCTCCGCCACCGAGCAGGCCCAGGATGCTACTGCTGAGGCCCTTCGAGGATGTGGAAGAGATCCCTTCTTTCTTCCTTCCCATCCGATGACCTCCTAGTCAGCAGTTTTCGTGCCCCATGCCAGATGTTGCCCCTCCACCAGTGCACACCCACCTATGCTGTTGCACCCATCCCTGCCAGTGCATCCCCACCCCTCCCCATTCCACGTCTACAGCCCATGCATCCACCAGTGCCCAGCCTGTCGCATCATCGTTCATTCCCGTCACGGTTGGTGCACCGTGCTGGAGGTCCACCACCCGTCGCACCACCAGGTTAGAGACCTTGTGCAGCAGACCATTCGCGACGCGCATCAGCCACACATGGACAGAGAGGTCCACACAGGCCGTGGACAGTTTGATTTACGAGCTGAAACCTACCTTTTCCATCACCGATTCTGAGCCTTCAGAAGGCATTCCGCCTTGCACAGTCTGTCAGCCCTGGCTGGAGAGTCCCCTGGTTCGGAGGTTGTCCCACACACATGCTGAGAGATAGGTTGAGTCCTTTGTCTAAGAGATGGAGCCTCTACGCCGCCACTGGGCCACATATGGATGTAGGCATCATGTCGATAGCTGGACTGATGTCAGGATGGAGGGCCGATCCTCAACATCTTGGTCTCCAGGCTGCATGGGTACACAGTTTTTGAGAGCCGTGGATTGCAGTAAGGAGAGTCATATCTGCAGATTTCGTGTACGATGTTCAATAGGTCTTCATACTGTCCATAGGTCCCCCAACATGTCGTTACGGTGGTGACGGACAATCCACCAACTATGTTCAGATGGGTTGTCTCTACTAGAGGCGAGTTCCCTCACGTCTGTTTATGAAGAAATGAAACCAACGTACTAGGGAGTCAACCCAACATGCTATGGGAGAATAGCTAATCACCTTGCAATGCGCTTGGGTAATGGTCGGAAGTCTCCTGGCGAGACGTGCGTTGGTGCTACAGAACGACCAACCGCTCCAACTGACTCACTGACAACCGGTTTCTTCTCCTTGTGTGAATCAGTGCCCATGTGCCTCCAATTACGCTCACACACGAGTGGCAGCGTAGTCCTGTGGTACGTGCAATGAAATGCTTCAGCATATGTGCACGGGTGGAAGGTCAACGAAACACAGCAATGGAGGATGAAATGAGATGCATACCTGAGAAAGGACACGCAGTGCAAGACGCTGTATGGATGGATAGGTGCTACCGAACATGGTCCACCAGGTATGGAAGCTGCCTCCTCTCTGGATCCTGGGCAGCCGGGTGGCCGAACGTGCCCAATGCGGAAACGAAATGCAGCGAGCTCCTCCATGAGCCTGATAGGATCCAAACCTCTGTGTGGACCCACCTGTGAATGTACTGAAGCCAATCGGCCTCGAGGTCCCTGTCTACGATCTGTGTCGGAGAGAGGAAGAGGGGATGCAGCATGTGTGCAATGTTGTGGATACTCCTGTGGAAGTAGTTCCACCGCGTCTCCCATATGAACTTCAGCTCTGTCATCCTGTAGGTGAGGGGCATGTGGTTTAGGGCATTACGAAAAAACTTAACATTGACAGAAAAACAAACCAGCAATTACTAAAAGGATAAAGGCCAATTACATTACTATACTGCTTATCTCTCTGGCTGCAAGATGGGCAGCTGCAGGAATTGTCCAATCCGGTCCATGAGCTCATATACAAGTCCAAGTGTCGACCCCTCGCTGTCAGCCATGCGGAGCACAATGTAGAGTGGTCGAAGCAGTCCTGACAATGTCTGTGCATCCCTCCAGAACTGGTCTCCCCTCACCGTGGAAGAAAAGTGCTCCCCATCCTCAGTGTGCTGAAACGTACTGGCACGCCAAAGATCATTGGCAACCATCTGTAGAAGCTGCGCCCTACACCTGATCAGACGGTCAATGACCACCAAGTCAAATGCAAAGCGTGTGGGGGCTGGCTTACGGAGGTCCAGATGGCTGAACACCCGGAACATGGCAAGAACACGCCTCTTTCTGGTGACAAACCAGGAAGAGGGCCTCACGGACGATGGCTCTAACCCAAGGAAGTGCACCTATGTCCCCCATGAGAAGGTCTATGTCGTGCGCCGCACAGGTTGTCTCTCTGACATGCAAATTTTAAACCTTGCAGACGAAGATATCTGATTTGGAGCACCAGGTTGACTTGCCTACGGACAGCACCCATCCCATGCCTGTAGATGACCTGGGCACACAGTTGATGGCAGAGAGAGAGAGGGAGCTTGCCGAGATGAGAGAGAGAGCTTGGGCTTGAGCACAGAGAGCCCCCATTGTATGAGGCAGATGAGCTAGTGTCAGAGGATGAGCGTGATGAGGATGAGCCCATTTGGGTTGTGTTTGCCAGATCAGAGAGGGATGAGGCAGATGATACAGGTGCAGGGCACACACCACGGGCAGGGGTCACAGGTGCATCACGTGGCAGGAGGTGGGACACATGGCACAGGTTATACCGGAAGACAGGCAGGGCACACAGGGGGGGGTCAGTGGCATACCTACCTATACCGACATGATGGAGGAGGCTCTTGATAGAGGGCAGAGTGATTTAGATGCCGGTCCGGCAGATGTTTGGATGCGTGCAGTACAGAGTCATGGTCGTTACTACGACATCACACCAGAGGAGGCACCAGATGACTTTGATTGCACAGATTGGGAGGCCATGCAGGGTCTACAGGGTGCACATGATGAGGCACGGAACGAGGCTCGGGTATATTCAGGGGTTGGTGCACAGGATGATTCAGAGGTTGGTGCACAGGATGATTTAGAGGCTGGTGCACAGGATGAGTCCCAGAGTCCAGAGCATTTGTATTCAGATGCCCAGCTGGACGACTTGGTTGCCACATTGGAATCAGAGGCCCAGCAGATGCCGAGTGTCAGGGCACCCCCTTCATCTGTTGCCAGCATGCCATACACAGAGTCCCAGCCTGAGTAGCCGCATGAGGTGCCTACAGTTCCTCCAGCTCCTCAGAGGGTGTATGTGCGTCACACAGCTCCTCCAGTGCCACCGATGCCATTCAGGCCTACTGCCCCTCCATCGTCGTCCACTTCTGCAGCACCAGGTCTCCATGGCAGGCCACCATCTGTGCCCAGGTTTTGTCTTGCAGCTCCCACATCCACAGTGGCTCCTCCAGCTGCTTCTCCAGTGGCAGCACCCACTCCACATCCTCATCCTTTGGCAGCACCCACTCCACTAGCTCCCCCTTTGGTAGCACCCAAGATGTACTAGTACCAGCCACCGCAGCGCCGCTTTCAGTACATATCGCCGCTGTACTCGCCTCCTGCACAGCCAGTTCCTCCACCTGCAGCAGCCCCACGGGCACACACTCCACGAGCTCATCCTCCTCGCTCAAATGCACAGGGAGTTCCCTCTTTTGCTTCCCTATCCTAGCCGGCCTCAGCTTGGGCCCAACCTAGCCAGCTAGGCGATTTGCATGGGGGTGCCGAGGCATTGACAGCTCCTCTTGTCCGCAAGAGACCAGAAGGCCCAAGGGTGCACCGAATAAGAAAGGCAAGGCACAGAAACTGCCAGGCAGGAGAGGACGACCACGCAGGGCTCCAAGTACAGGTAGAGGTGCAGTATCACAGCCAGTTGGAGCAGGTGTTGTTGGTTTGGCCTGCTTGGGGGCTGATGCGGGGGCAGACTGGGATGATGCTACTGACAAGTCCTCCTCCTCGGACACAACCCATGCTAGTTCCAGACAGGCAGAGATATCAGCTGCGAGAGTCAGCTCGGGGCCCTGAGTTGTCTCCAGAGCATTCATCTGAGTCAGAGCCAGAGCATTGATTGTGGCTCTGTTGTTTTAGTTTCAGTAGTTTGTCTCTAGCATTGTGATTTCCTATTTATCCCCACAGCCTGATCGGCCATGTGGATCCCCATCATCCATCCATGTGCCACTGTACCTACCCCCATGTGATGCTCCCCCCCTGTGTTGGTCTCCCATTGGCCCCATGGTCTGCTCACCCACAGTGCCCATGTGCCTCTGTACCTGCCCCCATGTGATGCTCCGCCCCTGTGTTGGTCTCCCATTGGCCCCATGGTCTGCTCACCCACAGTGCCCATGTGCCACTGCACCAGTCCCCTGCACCAGGTACTGTACCCTCCTTTTATACACCCAGTACCCCTTTTTTTCCATTTTTTTGTCCTTTTTGGGTAAGTAATAGGCAAAATTTTCTTATTAAATATATTAAATATATATATATATATTATATATATATATATATATATATATATATATCATAGTACCCTCGTGGTACCGCTGGTATGGTACCGCCGGTACCATATCAGTGGTACCGCCGGTACGGTACCGCCCTGGGATCCGCGGTACCAGGGCGGTACCATTTTTAATATTTTTTTTTTATTTTTTAATATATTTTTAATAATTTTTTTTTGCATATTAACTACCAAAAAAGGACAAAAAAAAGTAAAAAAAGGGGGTTCTGGGTGTAAAAAAAGAGGGTACAGTACATGATGCAGGGGACTGTTGCAGTGGCACATGGGCACTGCGAGTGAGCAGACCGAGGGGCCAATGGGAGACCAACACAGGGGGGTAGCATCACATGGGGGCAAGTACAGAGGCACATGGGCAATAACGCTGGAAAAAAAACAGCAGGGTACACTATGTGAGAGACGCTGAAAATGGGCGAAGGCAGGTTCTTGCAAATCAGATGCAAGGCAGGGCGGTCCTGTGGGCGAAGGGCGACGCAAATCAGACGCAAGGCAAGGAAGACAGGGCAGCAAAACCAGTAGCGAAGGCAGGGCAACGATGGCTGGAAAAAAATTGGGAGAGAAGAAGCGAGGGGGGCGGGTAGATTAGGTTTAAAAAAATTTCAAAAAATATTAAATATTAATTATATTAATATATTATGGTACCGCGGTACCATCATGGTACCGCGGTACCAGTACGGTCCCGCGGTACCGGGATCCGCGGTACCCAGTACCGCGGGACCTATGATATATATATATATATATATATATATATATATATATATATCATAGGTCCCGCGGTACTGGGTACCGCGGGACCATACTGGTACCGCGGTACCATGATGGTACTGCGGTACCACAATATAATAATATATTTATTATTTAATATTTTTTTTAATTTTTTTTTACCTAAACCTACCCGCCCCCCTCGCATTTCCTCTGAAATTTTTTTGCGCCCTCTCCGCCCTGCCATCGCTGCTGGTTTTTCTTGCCTGCCTTTGATTCCTTGCGTCGCCCATCGCCCACGCAACGCCCTGCCTTGCATCTGATTTCCTTTGCCCTGCATTCGCCCATTTTCAGCGTCTCTCCAACAATGAACCCTGCTGTTTTTTTTCCAGCAATCCATCCCTCATTTCATCTGCAATGGTGCAATCCGACCTTTCCGGTCTGTGGGACGAGGTAGACATTGTCAGGCGGGTTGCCGACAAGGCCAACAAGACCGGTCAGAAGATCGTGCGCTGCCGATACTGTCTCGTCGAGTTTGCTGCATCCCTCACTCGCCTTAAAGGCCATCTGCTCGGTGCACGCGCCAAAAATGGTGCCACCTTGAATGCTGCCCCTTGTGGCAGCATGACCGTCCCCGACAGGCAGCGACTACTAGACACCTACGGGCCGCGGCTCGTGGCAGGGGAGAACACCATTTCGGAGGGCGTTCTCCGATTTTGCACCGCTCCTTATGTGACTAACCCAGAGTTGCTGCCTGCTTGGCTGGCACGCACGAGGAGAGGGAGTGCATCCTCCTCTGGTCCCTTTGCCCCTCAGACAGCTCTGCCTCATGCACCCCCATCTGCTCAAATTCCGGTGGATCCCGTCCCATCGCGTCCGACAGTTGCCACTGCGGTTCCACCACCACCCACTGTTGCTCGCACTCCACCAGTCTACGACTTTCTCATGGACTCTCCGCCACCCGAGCAGGCCCAGGATGGTATTGGGCGGGCCTTCGAGGATGTGGAAGAGATCCCTTCTTCCTTCCCTTCCCATCCGGATGACCTCCTCAGCCAGCAGTTTTCGTACCCCATGCCAGATGTTGCCCCTCCACCAGTGCACCCCACCTATGCTGCTGCACCCATCCCTGCCAGTGCATCCCACTCTCCCCATTCCACGTCTACAGCCGATGCATCCACCAGCGCCCAGCCTGTCGCGTCATCGTCCATTCCCGTCACGGTTGGTGCACCGTGCTGGAGGTCCACCACCCGTCGTCCACCAGGGAGAGCCCTCGTGCAGCAGACCATTCGCGGCGCGCATCAGCCGCACATGGACAAAGAGGCCACACAGGCCGTGGCCAGTCTGGTTTACGAGCTGAACCTGCCCTTTGCCATCACCGACTCTGAGCCCTTCAGAAGGGCCTTCCGCCTTGCATAGTCTGTCAGCCCTAGCTGGAGAGTCCCTAGTTCAGAGGTTGTCCGCACACACATGCTGAGGGATAGGGTCGAGTCCTTGTCTAGAGAGATGGAGCCTCTGCGTCGGCACTGGGCCACTTACGGTTGCAGCATCATGTCCGATGGCTGGATTGATGTCAGGAGGAGGCCGATCCTCAACATACTGGTCTCCAGCTGCATGGGCACACAGTTTTTGAGGGCAGTGGATTGCAGCAGGGGGGGGAGAGTCATATCTGCAGAGTTCATGTTTGATGTCATCAGGTCTTCCATCCTAGCCATAGGCCCAAAGCATGTCGTCACGGTGGTGACGGACAATGCCACGAACTGCATTCAGATGGGTGTACTGCTAGAGGCCGAGTTCCCTCATATTGTTCATACCCCCTGTGCAGCCCACGGCATAGACCTTTTGATGGGGGACATTGGAGCACTTCCCTGGGTTAGAGCCATCGTCCGGGAGACCCTCTTCCTGGTGACTTTTGTCACCAGAAAGAGGCGTGTTCTTGCCATGTTCCGGGTGTTCAGCCATCTGGACCTCCGTAAGCCAGCCCCCACGCGCTTTGCATTCGACTTGGTGGTCATCGACCGTTTGATCAGGTGCAGGGCCCAGCTTCTACAGATGGTTGCCAGTGATCTTTGGGGTGCCAGTACATTTCCGCACACTGAGGATGGGGAGCACTTTTCTTCCACGGTGAGGGGAGACCAGTTCTGGAGGGATGCACAGACATTGTCAGGACTGCTTCGACCACTCTACATTGTGCTTCGCATGGCTGACAGCGAGGGGTCGACACTTGGACTGGTGTATGAGCTCATGGACCGGATTGGACAGTTCCTGCAGCTACCCATCTTGCAGCCAGAGAGGTAAGCGGTACAGTGGTGCAATTGACCTTTATCTTTTTAGTACTTGCTAGTTTGTTTTTCTGTCAGTGTTAAGCTTTTTCGTAATGCCCTAAACCACATGCCCCTCACCTGCAGGGTGACAGAGCTGAAGTTCATATGGGAGACGCGGTGGAACTACTTCCACAGGAGTATCCACAGCGTTGCACACATGCTGCATCCCCTCTTCCTCTCTCCGACACAGATCGCAGACAGAGAGCTCGAGGCCGATTGGCTTCAGTACATTCACAGGGTGAGTCCACACATAGGTTTGGATCCTATCAGGCTCATGGAGGAGCTCGCTGCATTTCGTTTCGGCATGGGCACATTCGGCCACCCGGCTGCCCAGGACCCAGAGAGGAGGCAGCTACCAATTACCTGGTGGACCATGTTCGGTAGCACATACCCATCTATACAGCGTCTTGCACTGCGTGTCCTTTCTCAGGTATGCATCTCATTTTATCCTCCATTTTTTGTGTTTCGTTGAAGTTTCACCTCTGCCACAATGTGCTGAAGTATTTCAATGCACGCACCATAGGACTGTGCTGCCTCCGTGTGTGAGCGTAATTGGAGCACATGGGCACTGATTCACACGAGGAGAAGGAACCGCTTGTCAGTGAGTCAGTTGGAGCGGTTGGTGTTCTGTAGCACCAACGCACGTCTCGCCAGGAGGCTTCCGACCATTACGAGCGCATTGCAGGTGATAAGCTAACCTTTCATTGCATGTTGGTTGACTCCTGGTATGTTGGTTTCATTTCTTGATAGAGTTGTTTCTCTGACATGCCAATTTTAAACCTTGCAGACGAAGATATCCGATTTGGAGCGCCAGGTTGACTTGCCTACGGACAGCACCCATCCCATGCCTGCAGATGACCTGGGCACACAGTTGATGGCAGAGAGAGAGAGGGAGCTCGCCGAGATTAGAGAGAGAGAGAGCTTGGGCTTGAGCACAGAGAGCCCCCATTGTATGAGGCAGATTAGCCAGTGTCAGAGGATGAGCATGATGAGGATGAGCCACCCTTTCCTTGACCATGATGAGCTGTCGTCGTGTGAAGTTCATTCCGATCTACTCATCCAAATCCAGCTCGACAGCGGGGACAGAAGCCACAGCGGGGGCGGGTGGCTCCGGTTCCGGATTTCTCTGCCGAGTCTGTTGCAGCATCTCTCGGATATCTGCCTCTTGCTTTCGATGTCTTTCGTTGTGCCTTCGGATATCTTCCTCAAGCTTTCTCCTGGCTTCGCCCTCGGGCTTCGGTGGTATTCGCTCAGCCATCTCGATCGACCTTCTCCTCACAGCACCCTGATCCTTGAACACCCTCTCACAGCACCCTGGCTCTCAAACAGCCTCTCACAGCCTGTCACCGGCTCTCGCTTGCTCTCTCACTGTCTATCACTAGCCCTCTCACAGCCTCTGAAAATGCCGACCACAATGGCATTGTGAGTGCCTATTTATCCCCACAGCCTGATCGGCCATGTGGATCCCCATCATCCCTCCATGTGCCTCCGTACCTACCCCCATGTGATGCTCCCCCCTGTGTTGGTCTCCCATTGGGCCCATGGTCTGCTCACCCACAATGCCCATGTGCCTCTGTACTTGCCCCCATGTGATGCTAACCCCCTGTGTTGGTCTCCCATTGGCCCCTCGGTCTGCTCACTCGCAGTGCCCATGTGCCATTGCAACAGTCCCCTGCATCATGTACTGTACCCTCTTTTTTTACACCCAGAACCCCCTTTTTTTACTTTTTTTTGTCCTTTTTTGGTAGTTAATATGCAAAAAAAAAATTACTAAAAATATATTAAAAATAAAAAAAAATATTAAAAATGGTGCCGCCCTGGTACCGCGGATCCCAGGGCGGTACCGTACCGGCGGTACCACTGATATGGTACCGGCGGTACCATACCAGTGGTACCAGAGGGTACTATGATATATATATATATATATATATATATATATATATATATATATATATATATTAAAAATGGTACCGCGCTGGTACCGCGGATCCCAGGGCGGTACCATCGATATGGTACCGGCGGTACCATACCAGCGGTACCAGGGGTACTATGATATATATATATATATATATATATAAACACTGGCTTTCCGGAACAGTGGGCTGGCAGAACACGTACAACATCTATGACATAGATGCAACAAAACGCCCTTTTTTTTTAAGGTTAGAACCTTGAAAGACACATCAAAATGCAAGTATTTTCACACTGAGAAACATATAACCTAAATAAATCTACCCACAATTTTTTTCTTTCAAGAAACCCTAATGGAATTTCCCAGATCGCGTTGCAAAAAGCTAATTCAAATGTGTTATATATATAGAATCTATATATGTTTATTTTTTTATTTGACTGTATAAACCATAGATGCACCGCAATTCAAAATCGCGATTTAGAATTGCGTTTCGGGATTTTCCCAAAATCGTGCAGAATCGATTTTGTTTTTTTTTGAATTTTTTTTAGGCAATATGGGTATCAGATGAAAGCTCTGATTGAGAGCATTATGACTGTTGTGCTCAGTTTAGAATACAGGTCCAATTTGCTGTAGGCAATTCAAGGATGGGATCTGGCATAGCGTTATTTTCCTTTAAATGTACTTTTGTTGGAGTGGCATACTGACTGGAACTTGGCTGATGTGTGGTGCCTTTGATCACCAAGGTGATTCAAGGTGAATTCCAACTACTTGCTCCCTTCTGGCATCTAGAGCCTTCCTGCCCTTGACAGCGATTAATTTTTCACCTTCGCATATTACATGGATTAAATTGGAGAACATTGGTGTTAGCATTCTGAGCTCTCTCCTGTGATCCCAGACCACTTATACCCTTCCTTTCTTGGCTTGGTTGTAACCCGAATCTTCTTCTTTCACTTTTTTAAGATCGATTCTTTCAACGATTCCTTGCAGCGAATCACGATTCGCAAATCGCGAGTCCAGCGAATCGCAATTCGCTGCAATTATACTATAAACACACATACACAATCAAAATATAATTAGTTCTCCAATCTGGCCATGAATTATTTCTTCAGGAAGTGCGTGTACTTATTTTATGAAGTCTGTTCTTTTCATTGATCAGCTTTTTATATTTTTGGAAGGTCATCTTCATGTTTTGGGCAACACTGTACTAAAAATTCTCCTAGTGCCTTTTTTGATACTGGCATTGGGTCTGTTCTTAAGTAGTTACTCTCTCAAGATCTATGTCGAGCTGGTCTCTTCTAAGGTATTGATATATAATATTAGGCTGACAGTAGTGAGTGTTTTCCTACTTGACTTATGTAAACTGTTCAAGGAGATTTCTGCACATGGTTTCTGTACGTAAGATGAGCAATGCATGTCTATCTTGTTATCTGTGGCCTGAAACAGTGACACCATGTAAACCTCAGGAGATGCCGATTATAATATTTTGGTGGACTCCATCATTGCCAATGAGCTAGGAAATCTTGAAAAAGTAAGTCTTCCTTATGAACTTATCATTTTCGAGATGACCCTTTGTACAAAAACTTGAAAATGCCTGTTCTGTGATCCTTTTGGTGAGATATATCAAGCAGGATAGCAGTTTTTCTGGACTTTCAAATTTTGTGTGAACATTTTCTTCTTGGGGAAAGGACTTAGACTATGGCATTGAACATTTCTATAGGGACACGCAAGCTACCTTATAACCTAACTGCATGAGTATGACTGCACTATTTAGTTATGATGGATATGTGGTAGCATTCATATCAGAAGCAATTTTTGTCTGTGAGCTTCATCACTCTATCCACTCAGCTACCTGCTGATCTTCAATGTCCAAAGAGGGTAAAAGTAAAAGCAGATTAGCAATAATGTAAGCATGCTAAATACTGGAAAATCACAAACTAAAAGTCGTCACAACAGATACCCCAAAAGCATCATAACTGTGTAAAGCAAGTACTAAGCAAATACAACAATAAAGAATAGTCATAGCTAGCCGAATCATGAAAGAGAGGGAACATCTACAATGACATCTGTAGTAGAGGAGAGAACTAAAGCCATGAGGGCTCAAGCCTGATCTGCCAATAATGGTGTATGATAAAACACATCAATAGGCTCCCAAGTGGCCTCCTCAAGAGGACGACCATCCCACTGTACTAAAAAATGAACCTGCCTACGACGTCGACTGTACTGAAGGCGAACCTGATGGATGGCGGCTGGCAAAAAGGGAACAGCTCTGGCTCTGTAGGGAATGTGAGATCGCGAGGAGCATCATCCTCACTGGCAGCTCGTAACAGGCTAACATGAAAGATATCACAAGCTCGTGTAGAATCAGGCAATTGTAATCGTATGTAACAGGGCTGAGGCGATCCAAGATACAGTAAGGCCCATAATAGCGTGGTGCAAGCTTCTCAGTAGAAGCATGACCCTAAACAAAGTGATGACGTGCAAAGCGTAACCGGAGGTAAACCATATCACCAACCTGAAACTCAACATGATGGCGATGACGATCAACAGAAGTCTGATAGCGTTGCTGAACATGCTGTAAGTGAGTAGTAGCCCTAGCAATAAGCTCACGAGCACCGGATAAAAAAGAAGCAATGGTAACTGGTGTATCATTAGGAGGAAGAGGCACCCCTGGCAAAAGTGGAGCATACCCATGAGCCAATAAGAAAGGTGAAACTCCAGTGCTGGTACTAACAGAGCTATTATAGCTATACTCTGCCAAACATAAATGCTGGTCCCAATCCTTCCCGGAAGGAGAAACAAAATGTCGAAGGTAATCCTCAAGGATCCGATTAAGGACCTTAGTCTGCCCATCAGCAGTAGAATGATAAGCGGTACCCATCAGAAGCTGTACATCCAAAATACGCATAGGCTCTGTCCAGAACGTAGATGTAAACTTACTATCCCGATCAGATAGGATAGTACGTGGCATACCATGCAGGCGAAAAATATCTGATAGAAAAAGACGTGCGCACTGCTCAGCTGTAATAGTATTGCGGACCGGTATAAAGTGTGCATGTTTCGAGAACCGATCTACCACCACCATACAAGAGTCATGACCACGGTGGGTATGAGGAAGACCAAGGATAAAGTCCATAGAAATATCTGTCCACTGGCGATGAGGAATGGGCCAACTCTGGAGCAAACCAGCGGACTTAGCACGGGAGTATTTATTACGGGCACAAAAAGGACAATCACGAATAAGATGGGCTAGCTCAGACTTCATGGATGGCCAATAGAAATTGTCCTTAAGACGTGCATAAGACTTTTGAAAACGAAAATGGCCACCAATAGGGGAAGCATGAGCATCAGACAACAACTGAGGACGAATGGAAAGAGAACTGGGAATACATAAAGCACCATAGTGGTATAAACGATCATCAACAATAGTATAAACCTGGAACTTCCGAGAGGACGAAAGGGGACGAGTATGATAAACATCAGAAAAGTCAGAACAAGACAAATATGCGGCCGGTAAATCATCAAACCAAGAAGGAATTGAAGCAACAATACTATGTAACAATGCAGAAAGACGAGATAAAGCATCAACGGCCGTGTTTGCCTTGCCTGGACGATACAAAATATCAAAATGAAAAGACTGTAAAAATTGTAACCAACGATATTGACGATCACTAAGATCACGTTGAGAAAAAAGATAATGGAGAGATTGATGATCAATAATAATATCAAAGGGAACACGATACAAATAATGACGCCATTTCTTAAGAGCATGGATGACAGCAAGTAGCTCTTTTTCATGTACAGAGTCACGTTGCTCATAAGAGCGCAAACGACGAGACTCATAAGCAATAACACACTCGGACTGACAGAGAAGAGCGCCTAAACCAATAGCACTAGCATCAGTCTCAACAATAAAACGCTGATCAAACTGGGGAAGACACATAACAGTAGCAGAAACAATGGCATGACGTAAAGCATCAAAAGCAATTTGACACTCAGAAGTCCAAACAAAGGCATGAGACTTCTTTAGTAACGAATGAAGTGGAGCAGCCACAGTGGCAAAATACTTAATAGGAAGACGAAGATGGGTTGCCATACCTAAAAACATACGAACAAAATGAACATCGGTTGGGACAGGCCAATTCTCAATAGCCTGAACGTAGGTCAATTTTGGAAAAGATGGAAGAAGTGCCAAGCTGATCAAAAAGGTCATCCATGTGAGGTATAGGATACTGATTACGGATAGTCAGCTTGTTTAAAGCACGATAGTCAATGCAAAGGCGTTTGGTTCCATCTTTTCTTGTAACAAGGAGGACAGGAGCACCAAAAGGACTATGGCTAGGAACAATGAGGCCCTGACGTAAAAGGGAAGCAATTTGGAGCTGGACCTCATCACGTTCATCTTTAGACATACGATATCGAGCACGAGAGAGTGGGGTAGCACCAGGAATAAGATCAATATGGTGGGTGACATCTCGTAATGGTGGCAGAGACGTAGGTTCTGAAAAGACCACAAAATACCGATGCAATAAGTCCGAAATCACTTGAGGAAGAGGACCCATGGATGGAGCAGGAGGAGCAGCAACTGATGTACTATGAATGATAAAAAGAGCTGCACCCTGAGCCTTTGGCAGCCTATGCATAAACTACTTCCCGGTAACCAACTAATAGTCACCCTGGGAATCAATACCAAAAAGTAAATGACGCCGACCAGCATGTGTAAAAGACAATGTCTGCTGAGAAAGATCCACAACAACAGAACCAAAAGGGATGAAAACCAATCTGCACCAAGAATAATGTCATAGCGCTCCAGAGGAATAATATAGAAATCTGCCTTTCCAGAGAAGTCACCAATGCTATAGTCCAAGCCCTGAAACATCTGAGAGCTGATAAAAGTATGTGAGCTAGCAACCTCGACACTGAGAGACTGTGTAGCAGAAATAGGTGTAGCACGAATCCTGGTGGAAATGTAACTGCTAATAAATGAGTGTGCTGCCCGTATCCACCAAAGCAATATACTCTCGCCCCAAAATGCGAACACGTAACCGAATAGAACGAGGACCAGGACGCCCAGCCCAAGTAGCATAAGCAAGCTGCGCATGGCAAGCGGCAGAAGCAGGATCATCAGGAAGCGGGTCGGCCGGCTCATCAACAGAATGTGGGTCAGGAGTATCAAGAATCTGGATATAAACATCAGAATCATCAGGAGTAAGAGCCTCATGGTAAAAAACAGCGGTAGGAGGACCAGGAGACTGTCGGCAATCACGGGCGAGATGATCTGGACTCTTACAGTGATAACAGAGGTGCTTCTGCTGAATCTCAGCGAACTCTGCGGCTGAATAACGGCGAACAAAGGCAGGGCGAGGTGTAGAAGGGCGAGGGGGAACGGTAGTAGAAGAAGCCAAAGTAGGAGAAGCAGTGGAAAGAGGGCGAGAAAAACGAGAAGAAGTGGACAGCTCAAGATACTTATGCTGCAAGGTAGTAGCCAGGGAGATAGCATCTGAGAGAGTAGGAGGCCGAAAAGAGGAAACATCATATCGTAAGGAGCCTCTAAGACCAGCAATAAAACGTGAAATAAGCTCTGTAGGATGAAGATCAGTAAAAAGGTAAGAAAGCTCAGTAAACTAATCAATATAAGCAGCCCATTGACTAGTATGGCGAAGGCTACGAAACAGATCACATTGACGAACCAACCACTGTGGGTTAATCATAGCGATACGAAGCGAAAAGTAGGCCATATATGTAATCCCTCACGAGTAGGCTCAGAGCGATAGACACGCCACCAAGTCTGAGCTCGACCATCTAAATGTAATGCAGCCAACTGCACTTTCTGGGTTTCAGTCTTGGGATACATAAGAAAAGGTCTCTAACTTAGAGAACCAATTTTCCAAGATATTCCCATCAGATGAACCAGAATAAGTAGTAAGCTGGATGCGATCATAAAAATCACGAGCAAAATGAGTCTCAGGATTACCTGAAAAAGTAGAAGAAGGAAATCCTGGTGGTGCGGAGGGAAATCCAGGTGGTGGTACAGAAGATCCGAAAGGAGACCCACAAGAACTAGCACTATATGAAGGGAGACCAAACGTACTACCAAAAGCACCTCCTGAAGATGGAGATGGAGCAGGAGTAGGCGTACTCAAAATAGGAAATAAAGGTGCTTTACCAGGACGATGAAGAATGTCTGGGGGGGGTGGTATCCCCTCGTGGTAGGATAGTCTCAAGGCTAGAAAGAATACGATCAATATGACTCTCAAGATGATCCATGCGGGAATCAATATGTGTAAAACGATCATCTAAAGAGCTCTGTAGAGGGTCTTCTGATGAAGAAGTCGCCATAGGGACTAAGGAAGAGACAAAAACCTGAGGGAGAGGACGTTTGTCGTCACCCCAACTTAGTCTAACTTCCGAAATCACCAAAAATGGCACGTAAACAGTCAATCAAGATGGATAATAATCAGAAAATGAGGGGCTGAGAAAGTAGAAGGTTTCTAACAAAATGGAAAAATGGAAAGAGGAGGGTGTGAGGCAGGAATAGGGGGCTAGAAAGAGCAGTATATGAGCAGAAAAGGCAGCAAGTAGGTGCAAAAAGGAAGTGCAAAAAGGGCGCAAGCAATACCTGGGTGGGTGCTGATCCGTCGTTCACTCGATAGTGCCAACAAAGAGAGGTAAAAGCTGAAGATAATAGGGCACTGGGCAGCAACTACCAAGATCCACAATATGTTGAAGAATAGGCTGAAAAAAGGTGCTGAAGCAAGGTGCCGAACAGCCTCCAATCAATAGCCGAAACGAACAGCAAGTCGGTGAAAAGAACCGCTGAAAATGAGACGGTAGTAGGGCGCTGGACAATAGCTACCAAATATGCAAAAACAATGAAAATCTGCCGAAAAAATCGACGAAAGTGATGGGGTACCGCTAAAAATGAGATGGTGGTAGGGCGCTGGACAACCTCCAATCAATATAAAAAATGGACAGCAAATCGGTGACGAAAAGTGTCGAAAATGATGAGGTAGTAGGGCGCTGGGCAATAGCTACCAAATCTGCAAAAACGATGAAAATTTGCCAAAAAAATCGACGAAAGTGATGGGTTAGCAGGGCGCTGGACAGCCTCCACCAAAACTGCAAAAAATGATGAAAAAATCATCGAAAGTGATGGGCAGTAGGGCGCTGGACAGCCACCACCAATTCGCAAAAATGACGGATGAAAGTGATGGGTGGTAGGGCGCTGGACAGCCTCCACCAATCTGCAGGAAGGTTGACGGAGAAAAATCGATGAAAGTGATGGGTGGTAGGGCGCTGGACAGCCTCCACCAATCTGCAGGAAAGTGCTCTGATACCAAGTTACAAGCTAAGATTCACTAGCTATGCTAGAAAGCAGGACTTTAAACTGAATAAAGGAATACAATGTTGCCCTACTTATACCCTCTCCCTGAATCAAATGGAGGATTCAAAAAAGGGAGGGAAAAGGATTTGGAAGGAAAATAGTGCGCCCTCCCAATAGGAGGACCCCCACTCCAAATCAATGTGACCAAGTCCAAAAAAAAACAACCAAATAGGGCCCAAGGCCAGTATATGAATAAAAAGGGCCCTTAGGCCTGCTTATGCATAATAACAATAAAAGAATGGACGCGGCGAATGTAATGAGCCAAGTCCATAACTATGGGAGAACTCTTGCTTTCACTGATGCTGGTCGGACTTTAATATTATTGACGTTGTTTGCCATTCGTCATGGCAGATTGCTAGAGTGCTTCATATATGGTTATTCATTTTTATTGATAATAAAATTTGCTATAATGTTCATAACCTGGTTCAAAACACTTTCCGGGGGCTAAATTTCCATTACTTCAGGAGGAAACACAAGGCTCCAGCTTTGACAGAATCTTTTGCAGGAAGATCGTTGGTGCCCTACCTCATTCGCCCTACTTGTTGCTTCAGCTTGGGCTACATATATTCTACCATTCCCAGGGCTCAACTTTGGACACAATTTCAAGTCTTTTGGAGGCATTCGCTTGCTGATTTCTAAATCGGATTATTATGGCTCCATCACCCTCTTTGGAGGAAATTTTTCCTCATAATTTTAGTGTTCTGCTTGCTGGTTTTAGGGCAGCCATTTTTCCATTTTTAGCACCCCATTTGGAGGTGATTTTGGTCCCCACTCTTTACTGATCGCTTGCTGGGCTATGAACAGCCTTTTTGCAGCCCCAGCCCCAGATTTTCTTTTAATATTACTGCAAACTATGTACCTTGAGCATAGTTTAGGTGACAACAAAGGTCTGTGCCCTCAAGGATTAAACACCTCATGGTTTGAGGTTCAGGATCCCACAATATGGATGATCATGAACTCGAGTGACATTGTGCAAGGTCACATGGAAAACCCACTTGTGAACTTCCCCTCTATGATTACTAATCTTGTGGCACAAATGGCTACATTGTCATCGCACGTCGCCACTCTCTCAACTCCACCAAGTTTCCGTTCAGGTATATCTCCATATGCTCTTTCTACATCATCTGCACCACTAGTTGCTTCTATTAGTTCTGAATTCTCACCCCTAAGCACCCAAGACTTTAAAGACAAGGTCCAGCTTTCCATTTACTCTAGATCTGCGAATGGGAATGAACCTGGGAATTGGTTTGCTAAGTTGGCGACTTATGTCCTTATGTTCCAGAAGTTGGTCCACTACATTTGGATGGTCGTGCTGCTACTTGGTGGTGTGTTTTTGGCCAAAAACACCTTTCACAATCTCTTCCACACATGTGATTTGGCTACCTACACTTCGCGTTTCACAGATTTATACTACTTATTTCCAGATCTTCAGGATGCAGAGCTCATTTCACACTATGTTGCTTTAATAAATGCCCTCACCTTTAGACTTCCCCTTCTGTTCCACGCATTTTTTTTCCTATCTCCTAGTCATCTCCTAAAATCAGTTCCTCCCCTTGTCTTGTTTCTCAACCTCCCTCCTCACCTCGTCCGGTTTTCATTCATTGCTATTCCCCTACATAAAGTCTATCAGATTAGAGCGAGCCATAGCTGGTTGGAAAGAGGAGACTTGAAAGCTTTCTGGTGGTGTCTTTGCAAGTAACATGCCATAGTTGATTGGAAAGAGGAGCTTGAAAGCTTTCTGATGGTGTTTTTGCATGTTGCATGCACTGACTAGAGAGGAAGATATGAGTGAAAGTGCTAATTTTAAGTAGGTAGTTGCCTGAACAATAATTCATATTCTCGCAAACTGGGGCACATTTGCAAAATGAACTACATGGCTGGAACCAGTAAACTATGGTATCTCCTCCGTCATGGTGTGTGGTGTTCTATCCTGTATTTATTGCTCCTAGTCCTCCCCCTCACCTATGTATGTAGGTGGGTGTGGGAGGACACTCATAGTATGAGTGCTTGTAGGTGATTGGACTGGACAAGGATGTGTTGGAGGGAAATAGAAGATCGCCTTTGATCTCTTGTGCTTGGTTGGGATAGTCCCATCTTATTTCAGCTTTGACATCAACAAGGTGAAGGCTCAAAATCTATTGGTAGGAGGCCGTAGGTGGTGAGCCTTCGATGTCATCTTGCTTTTTCCTTCCATGCTATGTGAGCTCCAAATGCTAGTGGTAGGTTGTAGGATTGCAAGAACCATAGCAAGAAACAAAGAAAGCTACATCAACGTCTTATAAAAGGTACATAAGACTGAAAGTTCATCTCAAGTGTAGAGCATATCATGGGAGCACATAAGAATGTCTTCAAAAGACAATCTAACTGACTAAATAACTATTAAAATAAGGTGCATTTAATGAAATACCAAAAATCCCCTCTTCTCCTAACCGGAGGGTCTTGCATGTGGACCTTAGAAGCCCAGTCCGACCAAAATGGGTCGGAACGTTTCGTTCCGTACGTTTCGGAACGTACTGGGTCGGAACGATTTATTAAAAATAAAAATACATGTGTTAAACTGGCCGCCATCTTCGTTCTTCCTTGTAATACACTGAGGGACGCTCATGCTGGCACCTCTACGACCAGGTCTGGCACCACGGACAATACAACGGGGAAGGATTTCATAGACAATACAACGGGGATCACTAATATATAAAATCATGTTTGCCTGTCTGAAGGATTTCATAGATATTCATCCATCCACTCTCCCATTTCATTCTTTTGCAACATATCTATAGTTACAAGCTAAGATTCACTAGCTATGCTAGAAAGCAGGACTTAAGCTAGAAAGCAAGAAGAGAGAATGCTTAAGGGGCTAAAGAGGAACAATCATCATAAACTGAATAAAGGAATACAATGTTGCCCTATATATACCCTCTCCCTGAATCAAATAGACGATTCAGAAAAAGGGAAGGAATAGGATTTGGAGGGAAAATAGTGCGCCTTCCCAATAGGAGGACCCCCACTCCAAATCAACGTGACCAAGTCCTAAAAATATGACCAAATAGGGCCCAAGGCCAGTATATGAATGAATAGGGTCCTTAGGCCTGCTTATGCATAATAACGACTAAAAGAATGGACACGACGAATGTAATGAGCCAAGTCCATAACTCTCCCTTGCAGAAAAACAAAGCCCTCCACCGACTAGCAAGCATAATGACTACCTAAAACAATAATGTAAGCATGCTAAATACTGAAAAAAGCAAATACTACAACAAAACAAAAAGAAGAATAGTCATAGATAGCCATTCATGAAGTAGAGGGAACATCTGCAATGACATATGTAGTAGAGGAAAGAACTAAAGCCATGAGGGCTCGAGCTTGATTTGCCAATAATAGTGTATGATAAAAGACATCAATAGGCTCCCAAGTGGCCTCCTCAAGAGGACGACCATCCCACTATATCAGAAACTGAACCTGCCTGGGACGTCGATTATGCTGAAGGCGAACCTGATGGATGGCAACTTGCAAAAAAGGGAACAGCTCTGGCTCTATAGGAAATGTAAGATCGCGAGGAGCATCATCCTCAATGGCAGCTCGTAAAAGGCTAACATGAAATATATCACAGGCTCATGTAGAATCAGGCAACTGTAACCGGTATGTAACAGGGCTTAGACGATCCAAGATACAGTAACGCCCATAATAGCGTGGTGCAAGCTTCTAAGTAGAAGCGTGACCCTGAACAAAGTGATGACGTGCAAAGCGTAAACCATATCACCAACCTGAAACTCAACATGACAGCGATGACTGATAGCGCTGCTGAACATGCTGTAAGTGAGTAGTAGCCCTAGCAATAAGTTCGCGAGCACCGGATAAAAAAGAGGCAATGGTAACTGGTGTATCATCAGGAGGAAGAGGCACCCCTGGCAAAAGTGGAGCATACCCATGAGCCAATAAGAAAGGTGAAACTCCAGTGCTAGTACTAACAAAGCTATTATAACTATACTCTGCCAAACATAAATGTTGATCCCAAGCCTTCCCTGAAGGAGAAACAAAATGTCGAAGATAATCCTCAAGGATCCGATTAAGGACCTCAGTCTGCCCATCAGCAGTAGAATGATAAGAAAACCAAAATGGCCACCAATAAGGGAAGCCGAAAATGGAGATGGAGCAGGAGCAGGAGCAGGCGTACTCAAAATAGGAAATAAAGGTGCTTTACCAAGACGATGAAGAATGTCTGGAGGGGTGGTATCCCTCGTGGTAGGATAGTCTCAAGGCTAGAAAGAACACGATCAATACGACTCTCAAGATGATCCATGCGGGCATCAATATGTGTAAAACGATCATCTAAAGAGCTCTGCGGTGGGTCTTATGATGAAGAAATCGCCATAGGGACTAAGGAAGAAACAAAACCTGAGGGAGAGGACATTTGTCGGCACCCCAACTTAGTCTAACTTCCAAAATCACCAAAAATGGCACAAAAACAGCCAATCAAGATGGATAATAATCAAAAAATAAGGGGCTGAGAAAGTAGAATAATGGACAGCAAATGTGCAAGGCCAATAAGTAGAAGGGTTCTAACAAAATGGAAAAAGGAAGGAGGAGGGTGTGAGGCAGCAAAATGACAAATATGAGAGGGAAATAGGGGGCTGGAAAAGAGTAGTATGTGAGCAAAAAGACAGCAAGTAGGTGCAAAAAAGAAAGTGCAAATGGGTGCAAGCAATACCTGGGTGGGTGCTGATCCGTCGTCCAATCAATAGTGCCAACAAAGAGAGGTAAAAGCTGAAGATATGACAGAGTAGATGCGCCAACCAGCCACCAAATCCGAATCCTCAAGTCGCACCAAATAGCTGAAAAAAGTGCTGAAAGAGGGCACTAGACAGCCGACAAATAATCAGCAAAATGAGCAGTAAGCCGATGGAGAAATCTGTCGAGAATGGTGAGATAATAGGGCGTTGGGCAGCAACTACCAAGATCCACAATATGCTGAAAAAAAAAATAGGCTGGAAAAGGTGCTGAAGTAAGGCGCCGATCAGCCTCCAATCAATAGCCGAAACGGACAGCAAGTCGGTGAAGAGAACCGCTGAAAATGAGACGGTAGTGAGGCGAAGAAGAGAGAATGCTTAAGGAGGCTAAAGAGGAGCAATCATCATAAACTGAATAAAGTGATACAATGTTGCCCTATATATACCCTCTCCTTGAATCAAATAGAGGATTCAAAAAAAGGGAGGGAATAGGATTTGGAGGGAAAATAGTGCGCCTTCCCAATAGGAGGACCCCCACTCCAAATCAACGTGACCAAGTCTGTTAGGAATAAAGCCACAGCTAATCTAAAGCTAAGCTATGAAAGCATCACAAAAGCAAGACTTAAGCTATGAAAGCAGCACATAAGCAAAACTTAACCCTAGAAAGCAGGAAAGAGAGAGATTAAGGAGACTAAAGAGAGAGGTCAATATCATCAGCTGAATAACAAATGACACAGTTTCCCTACTTATAGCCAAGAGGAAGTCCTAAAAGGAAGCTTCCGGTGGCTAGGGCCCAACTGGGAGGGAAAATCGTGCGCCCTCCAAGAAAGCCCCCACTCTCCAGTAATATGTCCAAATGGCCTAATAATGAATAATAAGGCCAAAGGCCAACCATATAGTCTAAGTGTCACTAATGAATAAAAAAGGGCCCAAGGCCTGCTTATGCATAAAGTAAAGTAAATGTAAATGGACGCGGCGAATGTAATGAGCCGAGTCCATAACTCTCCCTGGCACAAAAGAAAAAGACCAAACTGCCGAAAAGAAACTGGATCAAGTAGCAGCAAGCCCTCGTGCATCAACAGCTAGAGCAACATCTGATGTAGAGGAATCAACAAGTGCAGCAAGAGCACGAGCCTGATCCGCAAGTGATGGTGTATGATAAAAGACATCAATAGGCTCCCATGTGGCCTCCTCAATAGGACGGCCATCCCACTGGACCAAAAACTGAATCTGCCGGCGGCGTCGACAATGGTATAGACGAACCTGTAATATAGAGCAAGTAAAAATGGAAATAACTCTGGAGCAGTAGGAAACTCAGCATCACAAGGAGCGTCATCCTCAATAGCAGCACGTAATAAACTGACATGGAATACATCACAGGCGCGTGTGGAAGCAGGAAGCTGTAAGCGATATGTAACTGGACTAAGAACCTCCAAAATGCGATAAGGCCCATAGTAACGTGGTGCAAGCTTCTCAGTAGAAGCATGGCCCTGAAAAAAATGATGACATGCAAACCGTAGGCGTAGATAAACCATATCTCCAAGCTGAAACTCAACATGGCGGCAGTGACGATCAACTGAGGTCTGATAACGCTGCTGAACATGCTGTAAATGAGAACTAGCCCGGGTAATAAGCTCTCGAGCACCAAGGTATCCATCATAGGATACACCAAAAACGGATGGAGAATTGGATGACCCATTGGAACTGGCCGCAAGTGTAATCCCAAAGTACACACCAGGCGCACAAGTGAGAAATAGAAGAAATGCACTGGAACGAGGAACAGGATCCGCAACATTAGAAGCAAGCATCGGAGCAATATCCACGTGTAGCTGGGAATGAGTATCAAAGCACATATGAGCAACACTGAAGTATATGGCGGCAACATCCCCAAAAACTATCAAAGAGAGGAGAAGGAATTCTCTCAAAGTACCCTGATGGTCTCGGAACACCAGAAGAAAGTGGCAACTCAGCATCAGAGACCAAGCAATATGGAGCAACCTGAAATGACAGGGAACCTGAAGATCACCCAGACAAACAGTAACTGGAACGGAGGCAATAACCCAAGCCAACAGGATATGCCAAGCCTGACAATGAGCAACAATCCAAGGAACAGATAGAGAGCCACATGCATAATCATAGACATATCCGCACCATAGGCGATCAGTAATATGGAAAAACCAGCACCAATCAACAGGTCCAAATGAAAACCAAGCTATATGTAATAACCAGGAATGCCATATATCCATAAATGAAGCAGTAGTGTAAGCAATAGGTCCAAATGAAATCCAAGCGATACGTAATAACCAGGAATGCCAAATATCAAAAGGTAAAAAGGAATCAGTCGCATGAACCCAAAAGTGTATACCATCGGCATGGACTGCAGCAAACCTATATGTAGAAACACCAAGAGATGGAAGGATGTCCGTGTACTCATCTAGAAAGATCCCAGCATATAAATACCCTAGATAAGTAATAGTGACCATCTGGCAAATATCCTTGGATGAAAAGTGTGTAACACTAAGGGCCAAAGGTGCATGAATCATGTCAAGAACCGTAGAAATATCATGAGGTAGATCACAAACCTCAAGCAGAGATCCATGGAGTAAAGCGAAAGAAGATACAACCTGATCACCAATAGCGAGGGAACCATCAAACGTGGACCCATGAAGAACCCCATAGAAATCAGCAGGAACATTGGCCATAACAGACTCAAGAGATGGAGATATAGAGACCAATGGAGAAGATACTGCACCAATCACCGAACCAGGAGGGCAATCTGAAGTATGCGCAAAAGCAATAGTAGAAATACCACCAAGGTATACGGCCTCAATATCAATGAAACTAGGAATGACCACTGAATACGATATCTGTGAATCAAGGCATATAGGCGCAAGGCACACAGCAGCAACCTGTAAATCCGAAGCAGCATCAACCTGAGGAAGAGGACCCACGAATGGTGAAAGTGAAGCAGCAACTGATGTACTCTGAATGGAAAGAAGAGCTGCATCGTCAGCCTTTGGCAGGCTACGCATAAACTGCTTCCCGGTAACCAACTGGAAGTCTCCCTGAGAATCAATGCCAACAAGTGAGTGTGTAACTGCATCAAGTACAAATGTCAATGTCTACTGTGTCAAGTCCAGTGTAACGGCTCCAAGAGATGCAAACCAATCAGCACCAAGGATAAGATCATAACGCTCCATAGGAATAATGTAAAGATCTGCCTGTCCAGGAAAATCTCCAATGCGGTATGGTAAACGCTGAAACATCTGAGAATGGGAACTGGCAACCTCAACTGTGAGAGGCTGTGAAGCAGGAATAGGTGAAGCACGTATCCGACGAGTGATATAACTGCTAATAAAAGAATGAGTGCTGCCAGTATCAACTAAAGCAATATACTCACGACCTATAATACGTACACGTAACCGAATGGAGCGAGGACCAGGACGCCTTGTCCAAGTAGCATAGGCAAGTTGAGCATGGCAAGTAGCAGGAAGTAAATTAGTGGAAAGCTCAGAGGATAGGCCAGGCTCATTAGAAATATGAATGTAGATATCGGAATCATCTAGAGTAGTGCCCTCATGGTAAAAAACAGCAGTAGTAGTAGGGAGAGGCTGACGGCAATCAAGGGCTAAATGGTCAGGACTCTTACAACGAAAGCAAAGACGCTGCTGCTGAAGGTCAGTGAACTCTGCAGACGTGTAACGTCGGACAAAAGCAGGTCGAGGAGTCGGAGGACGAGGAGACGAAGGGACAATGGAGAGAGCTGGAACAGAAGGGGCAGGTGTAGGGGTGGACGCAGCAGGAAAAGATGAAGCAGAAGGATGGGGTCGAGAGAAGCGGGAAAGAAGAGTGTCAGAGTACTTATGCTGTAAAGTACTGGCAAGAGACATCGCCTCAACAAGTGTGGGAGGACGGAAGGAAGAAACATCATAACGTAAAGCACCACGAAGCCCAACAATGTAACGAGAAATAAGCTCAGTGGGCTGTAGATCTGTGAAAAGATAAGAAAGCTCCATAAACTGATCTGTTAAGAAGCAAGATCACTGGTCTGAGTGAGACTACGGAATGTATCACGTTGGCGGTCGAGCCACTGAGGGTCAATCATAAGATGACGGAGGTCACGGCGAAATCAGGATCAGCTCTATAAACTCGCCACCACGTGGCGGCGCGTCCATCTAAATGTAAAGCAGCCAACTGGATCTTCTGAGGATCAGTCTTAGGGTAGATCTGAAAATATGTGTCAAGCTTAGCAAACCAATTCTCTAATAAGTTCCCGTCAGAGGAACCGGAATAGGTAGCAAGCGGTACCCTATCACGAAAGTCTCGAGCAAAGTGTGGCTCAAGAAGTGGGAGACGTGAAAAGAAACCAGGAGATGGGTTAGGTGGAATGAACGGTCCACCACCAGGCTGACTAGCAGAGGAAGATGGAAATCCAAATGGAGGGGGAGTCCCAAATGAAGGAAAAACAGGAGCTTTACCAAGACCATGAGGCTGTAAAGAATCAATCTGTGACTGCATAGTAGCAAAGCCGGTCATAACGGTATCGAAGCGAAGAACGAGGCCAGAAAGGGTCTCATCCATGCAACGAAACTGATCGGATAAGGTTTCCTGAGTAGTCTCACTCGGGGTAGGTGAATGTGCCATAATGATAGTGGAAGGAATAGACGAAAACTTGAGAGAGCAGACTCTTGTCGTCACCCCAAATTAGTCTATTAAAACCACTATTATCACAACTAAGAAAGGACAGCAATCAGTAGATGAAAAAAGTGAAAATGCGCTGGACAGCCAGGAGGCAAGTGACAAATTGGAATATCAAACGGAGTCGGAATAAAACTTACAGTTCTACACATAATTGCAACATACTGACAACCAAATTCTACTATTTTCACGTTTATTGAACAACTAAACATAACACTCAACAACATTCCCAAAACCACACCAATTGTTATAATCAATGACATAAATGTTGATGCATTGAGCATAAACAAATTTTTAAAAAAATCTGAATCGATCATATGTCAACATGATAGACACCTATCCTTTCAACAAATATTTCGTGAAATTTGGTTGAGGATGGGCGATGGACAGCCTGCAAACAAGGTGTGAAAAATGGCTGCAAACGGAGACAAAAACGGGCGAAAGTGACAGGTATGAAGCGGCTGGACAGCTTGCCAATTAAAAGTGAAAAGAGGGCTGAAAATTGAAGGAGGAACGGACGAAAGAGACGAGGGAATTGGGCGCTGGAGAGCCTGCAAACAAGCTGGAAATGGGTTATGGAGGGTTGAAACTTGGGCGTCGGAAATAATCTGCCCAAAAAAAAAAATTATTTTTTATTTTTTTTCCGGCCGCCAAATTTAGCGGAAGTACTTCCGCTAACTATCTGCTAAAGCTCCGCCAAGGAAAATGATGGGAGCTGGTCCTCCTCCAAACTGTGCTGAATGTTGTTGAAGCAAAGAGATGAAAGCCCTTAGCAAAGAGAGAAAAATCAACAAGGAAAATGGGCACCCAAGCAGAAAATCGGATCTGAAATTCAGCAATCAGGAAAGTGCTCTGATACCAAGTTAGGAATAAAGCCACAGTTGATTTAAAGCTAAGCTATGAAAGCATCACATAAGCAAGACTTAAGCTATGAAAGCAGCACATAAGCAAGACTTAACCCTAGAAAGCAGGAAAGAGAGAGATTAAGGAGACTAAAGAGAGAGATCAATATCATCAGCTGAATAACAAATGACACAATTTCCCTACTTATAGCCAAGAGGAAGCCCTAAAAGGAAGTTTCCGGTGGCTAGGGCCCAACTGGGAAGGAAAATAGTGCGCCCTCCAAGAAGGCCCCCACTCTCCAGTAATATGTCCAAATGGCCTAATAATGAATAATAAGGCCAAAGGCCAACCATATAGTCTAAGTGTCACTAATGAATAAAAAAGGGCCCAAGGCCTGCTTATGCATAAAGTAAAGTAAATGTAAATGGACGCGGCGAATGTAATGAGCCGAGTCCATAACTAAGTCCTAAAAATATGACCAAATAGGGCCCAAGACCAATACATGAATAAAAAGGGCCCTTAGACCTGCTTATGCATCGTTTCGGGATTTTCCCAAAATCGTGCATAATTGATTTTTTTTAAAAATTTTTTTTAGGCAATATGGGTATCAGATGAAAGCTCTGATTGAGAGCATTATGATTGTTGTGCTCAGTTTAGAATACAGGTCTAATTTGTTGTAGGCAATTCAAGGATGGGATCTGGCATAGCGTTATTTTCCTTTGAATGTACTTTTGTTGGAGTGGAATACTGACTGGAAGTTGGCTGATGTGTTGTGCCTTTGATCACCAAGGTGATTCAAGGTGAATTCCAACTACTTGCTCCCTTCTGGCATCTAGAGCCTTCCTGCCCTTGACAGCGACTAATTTTTCACCTTCGCATATTACATGGATTAAATTGGAGAACTGTGGTGTTAGCATTCTGAGCTCTCTCCTGCGATCCCAGACCACTTATACCCTCCGTCAAGTTTCCGTTTCTTCCTTTCTTGGCTTGGTTGTAACCCGAATCTTCTTTTTTCACTTTTTAAGAATCGCGAGTCGCTGCAACTATGATTAAAAGCAACAACATATCCGCTGGCATGCATCCTGTCTAATAATAGATGCTTCCTTTTATGTTAAAAAATAATCTCATGTTATCTAGTTTGTTTGAAGCCTACTACTTTCACTGGCATGCATCATTTCTAATCATAGATGCTTCCTTTTATATTCAAAAATAATCTCGTGTTATCTAGTCTGTTTGAGGCTGGGTACTTAGTACTTCCACTGGCATGCGTCCTTTCTAATAATAGATGCTTCCTTTTATATTGAAAAGTAATCTCATGTTACCTATTCTGTTTGGGGCTGTGTACTTCTCGCCTGATGCTAGCACTTCTCATAACTATTGAAACCAATACGTGATGAAAACTACACAAATTCACAGAGAGGTTTCAATCCATCCACTAGGCTTCAAGATCCATCTAAAAACATCTGGTCATTGTAATGACTCATACTTGTTTTCAACAGAGACCCATCTTGCAATGCTTTATTGTTTATGATTCTTGAAATAAAATGTCTCGCGAAATAAGCCAACCTTTATGAAGCTTATTTTATAATCATTATATGGATGGCTATTAAAGGGTTGCTATTTCATACAGCATAATTGGATCACATTTCAGCACTTTTACTCTCACAAGTCTCACACGTGTGGAAGACTTCATGAAATAAACTAAGTCCCAACAAGCTCCTCTCCTCGGGTAGAGAGAGAAAATACCACTTTTGGGCTCATCTAGAGAGAGAAGACAATACAAGCAAAATTGGCAAATCTCCAAATTGACTCAAAAACGCATAGATCTCTCTTACATTAATGAAGGGAATGAAAGTACATATAGAAACTCGTGGAGATCCATGCTTGATTCTTATTGGACTCCTTAAACATAGCCTCACTAATCCTATTGGATGTGTGATGCAACATCCCTCACTTTTGATTGGACCCTTCCAACACATCTCTCTCTTATGATTGGACCCTTTGACTTTTGCCACCACATAGGGTGCATCACTCATCAAACCTAAACTTGACATGTGTAAGCAACCTAACAGGCTCGAGTTACATCACAATTGAATTTTGGCCTAATCATGACAAAACATGTGTACTTGACCATTTGACCTCTAAAGCCAAAATTGGCTCTATCAAAGTTCTACACCAAGATGCTTGATACAAAATCTTTATGATACCCCTAAAGTCAACATGACTAAACTATTTTTACTTTTTCTACATGTGGGAACATGCTCCACACACGTGATATTTTCTCACCAAGATAGATTTTGACAATTTTTCACAATTTCATGGTCCTAGTACACTTTGATTCTATGGCATTTCTCCTTGGAATGTCATTATACTCAACAAGGGCCTTACTGCACGTGTTAGTAATTTTGTCGATAGGAAAGTCTATTGGGATATTGTTTGTAACAAACAATCTTTCTCATGATAAATTGAGGCGTAGTGTTATACTGCTTCTACTTATAAAACTGATACTTTGTCTAGTTTTTGCACATAATATTATCAGTATTGGAAAATCTCCAGTGCTACCCTTTCCACAGCATGCTTCAAAATGTCAATTAGAAATAAAATCCCATCTTGCTTGAAATTGCATCTGGTTCAGGTACTCAAGTAAGCTGATCAAGGAGGACCAATTTTCTTTCCAAGTGCACCTATTGCTCAAATAATTGCTAACTGCTTATGATTTGGCAGTTGAGAATCGCTGGTAGATACTGCAAGATAGAATGTCCAATTGCCTTATATCAATTTTATATATCAACCTTATCTACAGTACAAGCTTCCTTAGTGCCACCTTATTTTGGTGATTTGAAAAAGGTAAGCCAAGCCATGAAATGTTCGTCCTATTTTGCTGCACCAATCAAGGATAAAGAACAGAAGAGATCTGCCAAGGTTTCATCTGAGTGGATTGATTTCATAGGCTGCTCACTTGAGATTGAATTGTGACTGGATTTAATTTGATAGTGCCCTTGTTTGACTTCACCGGACGTGTGCAATAACTAGAATGATGAAATTCTTTTGCAATAAACAAGAAAGTAATTGGAAGAAAGCTTTAGTCGGCAGTGCATCTCCTGGCTCCTAGTCCTCCCTTTTCTAATACACACCTTATAAAGAAAAGAAGCCACTATTAAATGAATGTGAGCTGTCAAAGAGAATTCCCTAAGTTAACCCCAGTGCTGAAATTATATATGCCAGTAAAAAGTTATCTGCATTTGTCTTGCATGGTAGTTATTCATATCTCCTACTTTTCAATTTTAAATGTCTTCACTTTGTACTGCAAATAATGGCTTACTATTGCTATTGGATTGTCTATGGTTTACTTGACTATATACTGTGCTTTAATCTGGGCAAGATATATTATATATATGTATCCCAACAAATGTAGTTTTTGGTGCATAAGTGGTTTTGTCATCATGTGAAATGCTGATATGTTCAATGACCTCAATCAATGACTTTCTTCAAAGTATTAAATGTTTGCTTTCAAAAGGAGCTGAACTACAATTTACTTCCTAAATGGATAAAGGGAACTATTTTTGCTGTTCTTGTGCAGGAAGAATTAGCAACGTCAATGACTCATGAGCAGTCTAGAAAGTATTGTAAAGGTTCTTTGAGAACTATATTCAGAGAAAATGTGGAAAAAGCAGTAGATAAAGATCTGGAAGAAATTTGGAGTGAAGTTTATGGTTTACATGATATAGAGACTAGTGATTCAGATGAGTCAGTCAGCTTAGATGAGGGTGAAACTTGGGAGCGGACATCCGTCACAGTCTCAAAGAAGAGACATTTTGAAGAGCGAAAATCACTAGGTGGTCACACAACCTTGTTGAAATCGTCTAAAGTCGTGCTGACTTCTGGTCCGAGCTCCAAGCCAAAAAGTAGAATGACAGGGTTTGGGACACCTGGGTTTCCAGTGTTATCCCGTATACTAAATCCCCTTGTTGAGGGGCCACCATATTTTTATTTTGAGAATGTGGCTTCAATGCCGAAAAAAGAATGGGAGAACATTACACGACATTTTGATGGGGTCGAGCCTGAATTTGTTGATTCAAAGTACTTTTGTGCTTGCCGTCGACCTCGAGGCTACGTGCACAACCTTCCAGTAGAAGGTAGAAAGCTGATATTGCCAGAACCCCCTATGACCGTCCAGGAACTCTTGCCCCGGACAACTGAGTATTGGCCATCTTGGGATCCTAGGACAAAGTTACATTGTATCAATACTAGAAGTGCATGTAACTCAATTTGCAGTGGACTACGAAATTTGCTTCTAGCTTCAGATGGTGCTGATCCTCCCTTGGATGTACAAAAGCATATTTTAAAAAAGTGCAGCTCCTGGAATCTCATTTGGACGGGGCCAGGTCAACTGGCTCCCTTAGAGCCCCATGAGATTGAATTGTTACTTGGTTTTGATGAGGATCACACGCGTGGTGCCTCGAATAAAACCGATCGTATTCAGTCACTAGGAAACTCATTTCAGATAAACACGGTCGCATATCATTTATCTGTATTGAAGCCATTGTACCCCACAGGCATGAGGGTATTATCTTTATTTTCAGGAATTGGCGGCGCAGAAGTGGCGTTGCATAAGCTTGGAATTCATTTGCATTATGTTGTAAGTGTTGAAATAAATCAGAATAACAAAATTATGGTAGAAAGTTGGTGGAAAAAGTCAGGGCAAAGGGGAAAGTTAAAGCAACTGGACAACATCACAGATCTTACTAGTGATGTGTTGCAGGATTTAATGGAGGAAATAGGTGAGTTTGATTTGGTTATTGGTGGTAGCCCTTGCAATAATCTTTCAGGAAACAACAGGGTCAGCAGAGTGGGGTTAGCAGGACCTGACTCCAGCTTATTTTTTGAATTTACACGAGTCTTGGAAGATGTACGAAAAGTCATGCATAGAAGAAAGCGTTGACAAACATATCGACGCAAGTGGTGGTCTGACGTAGGCCAAGGAGCTTCTACTGAGGATCTGTACAACTTTTCAGGTTAAGCCTGATCAGCAAACAGATGAAATGTTGTAAATTGAATTTTTGGTCGAAGCTATTTGCAGAATTCTTATGAAAAGTGGAGGTTTCTTTTGAATTCAATCAACTTTTGAGGGCTGTAAATAATTCCGGCATTTTCATGGCTTTTCAATAGTCTCTAACAGTACAGTATTACTGCTGTTACAGACATTTATGCACTTTGATGGGAAAAAACGATCTGTCAGCTTTGACTGGTGTCACAGTTTAATGGACTAAGTACCAGATATTAGACTATGAGGCAACTTTCATTCTTTACCCTGGTTTTCAAAGGTCAGGGTTACTACGAAGGTGTCAATACATTCCTTTGAAAAGCGACAGCTTATCTGCTGCAAGTATCCATTTTCTTGAGTTTTTCTGGTTGTAAATAATTAGATGCTGCTTAGTGAAGGAATTTTGAGATTTCTTTCTTCTGCTATATTGATCTCTTTCGGTATAATGATCAAGGAATATTGCTATCTATCGTTTTGCATATCATTAAATAGAACTAGGGTAAATAGCGAAGTTCTTATAAAAAATCAAACAAAAATGAATCATTTTGTTTGGTGAACATTGACGAGAACGACTAAATTTTGACCTGTGCTGGAAAACGTACTGAAATGCTAGATGAAGATGCCTTCTAATAGTGTATGTTGGGTAGCTGAACCTGGTTGGCTAATAGAAGGTGAAATCAAACAAATTGAAAGTTACTGACAGATAAAACAGGAGTGAGCAGGCTGTTTGTTCTAGAATGGAACTTCTCATCATTATGATACTCATTTGGGTACTCCTAATTCACTGGTAAATCGTCATGTTTGTCTTGTAAGTACCAGCATCTATATTCAGCTACTGGTAGACATTCACATCTTTCTTTTTAATAGTCCGTTTCAGGGGCCTCTGAGAGTTTTTAGTAGCGCATATGTATTCCAATTTTAGGCTCACCATCATCAAGCAGTTCAATCCTCTGGTGCCATCTCGTGCCCTGTACTGTGTCTCCATACAAAGTTACATTATCGTCAGATGGTGCTTCTAAATCAAAGTAACTATGAAATTTAGTGCTCTTCTTATTTATTATAAAATGCGGCCTCAGTTATGGGTGACTATAATCAACTAGTGCTTTTTGATTAGTGGATGCTGGTACTGCTTGAAGATGCCATGGCAGGCAATCATAGGAGTCCCAGTGGCTGTTCAACAAATGCCAGCAATGTCTTAGAACACCTTGGATCAGAGCATCTTGACCTACAATTCACATTTGTTAAGCAGCTAGACATGTGAGTAGGATAGATTGTTGACTTTATTTTTATCAGAAGCTGAAACATATGCACAACAGGTATTGAAAGAATAAAACTGCGTATTCTATGCAGGTATGGCATCAGTGTAGCAATCAAACATTTGAGAACTCAGATTCTTTTATTGGTTTTGAAACTTGAAAAGCCTAGTTTTGAGGGGTTAAAATACTTCCAACAATGGATGAATTAGCATGTACCTGCAACAACACTGATTAGTCAGCAAGTGGATGACAAACTTGAACCTTTTGTTCCCCCATCTTAAGAAATGATGGGTCATCAACGAACATGTGCCAAATACAAGATATTTAGATGAAACCTATGTTTTGAAGTGCAATTACATTTATACATGAAAAACAGAGTTCACAAAAAAGCAATAAGTACTTGCTTATGCCTTATAGTTAATATTACAATAACACATGCCATGTCCACCAGAACAATTTTTGTGATCTGCAGAAACTAGCTTATGGGGCCTCCAATCAATATAGTGTTTAAGCTTTGGAGCCCTTGTTGCCCCAAAGCCACTTTGGTTGGAATGTCGGTTTCAAACATCCACGTTTTGAAGACGTTTGATCCAAAATACAAGGCATTTGTAGAGCAAAAGACATTGGCTTATAGCTCTTCAAGGCTCTCATGGTGAACTTGTTACATTTGAACTTATTGGCGAATTATTTGTATTGTGCATGGAACCTGGACTTTAATTGCACCTCAGCTCTTGAATTAGTTCTTATTACGTGTGAAAAACATAGTTTGCAGACTGTTAGGAGGTAAAGCAAGTTACTGCAGGCCTACTAAGAAATTTCAGATGACGTCACACAGTCTTGGGATTTTCTGATAGTAAAACTATCAGAAAGGATGTGTCGATCAACGTAAAGTGAGATTTCTCAAAAGCCTGACAAAAGCAGATTTTGAAAAAGAGAAGTGTTGCAATGAAATTATTTGGATGAACCAAACTTACCATAGACTGAAATCAAGTTTCCACCAATTCAAAAGTTCCTCAACTTGCTATTCATAAATATTGTTTTCATAGGTGCAGCAGTCTTGATGAGATTTTTGTGGAGCATATGCTAGGTGGAGTTGGACATTGTTGTCTCTATTGCGAAACATTAGACATGGTATTCAAACCCCATGTACTAGAGCAATACTTTCATTATTGTGAAGCATTTTAGGTGTAGAATCCATTGTGCCCAAGGTCTTCTTCTATTATGGAATCAAAAGAAGACTTAACAATATGACCTGCCTTCATTCTGGTCTCAACTCCTTTACAAAAAGTGTTTTAATTTTTCTTTCCTATGGTGACTTTAGAGTAACTAAAACTTTCAGCCATTTGTAGTGAAATATTTCCTAAAGTGCATGGAATTGTGATTGATGCCATATTTTCTACAAGAACATATTGCAATGTAGTGTGAATTACCACGAATTAGTACAAGAGTATCCAAATTTCTTCCTTTGCAAGGCGATGTGTTATCTCGTGAACCTGTTTGCTTTGTCCCACTATCTTATGCTCTAGCCTCCATTATATAGATTGTTTGTTTTTGTACCATACATGATGTTTCACAATGGGTGATATCTTGAAAGGGACATGATGTGGCACTAGATGTGTAGTGATGTGGTTCTCTTTGACTCTCCAACAAACTCTTTAACTTTCCTCAACCATCCCCTTGGATCAATGCAGTTTTATCAATCTAACAACTCGAAGAATTTTTTCTGTTTCATACAAATCTATACTAATCAAGCTTGAGTACAATAAGGATGTCTAAACCTTTGGGTCTGCTCTATGAATACTTAGTGATTAAAAATTGTGAATACTTGAGGACAATGGCGGTAGTTCAGGTTTTTGCTAATTTTGCCATCAGCTTGTGCTCATTGGTTCTAGGTCTATAATGAACAACATTGGCTTGGTTTCAATGGAGGATGATATATGCTACAACTAGTTCAAAATAGTCTCACGGGATTGGGAAGTGCTATCACATTCTATCAGTTTTTTAGGCACAAATTTTGAATATGTTGGAATCTTCCTTCCAAGACTTTCAAATATATTGTTATCTGTTTCCAAAATTTTCACATGTAATGCATTTGCCCTTCTAGGCTTCCTCATACTTCTACTTTGCACACTGTCTACTCGATCTCTTGTCCTTACCATTAATACATTACAATAGATAGAATTTCACATTGATTTGCTTTAAAGATAACGACATACCTTCCTACGATACATATTCAATGCATATTACCAAATCTCTACAAATGGGGTATGTTTTATATTGTGACCAATGACTCCCTATTTTTCCAATTTAGAGCCAAAGCCATGACAAATTAGTAAAACCAAGCTTTTTCCATACTGCCCTTAGGATCTATGCATTTTATAGCTAGAAGATAACATGAGATATTTAACACAATCTAATATAAAGATTCATAGCACAACACTAGTTATAGGAGGACTAGAGCCAAGAAGCACAAAATTACTTCATCATAATTGAAGATGATCCCGCCAATAAATCATACCATTTTCTCATCGTCTTGATGGTAGAAACAATGTACAAGGACTGTATCTCTCTCCTACAAAACCTAGTGGCATGGGACTATGTCCTTTGTTAAGTTTCTCTTATGAAAACTACCCTCTCACATGAAACTTCTCAATGTTAATTCCAATTTCAATAGTTTTGCTTTCGAAATATTCATCCTGCTTCTCAGTTCTACTAGCTAGGCATTGGGATTATCCAATTTGTACCTCTCATTATATATGAAAGTGCATCACGATTTTGGTGTAGTGGTGCTAGCATCTTAGAATAAGTCACATTTATTTTTTACAGATTTATTCTGTGATCAACCATGTGTTCAAATTACTCTACAACCATTTTGTTTCAGGTAAGCTTAGTTCAATGTTCATTTAATAAGCCCTCCCATAGATGGTTGTTTTATAAAAAATGGTTGATGACAACCCAAATTCCATAACTCCTAATTTTGACAATAATTGTTCAAGGTAGGGCCATCATTTCACCTCTTTCTTCCATTGGCTCATTTGCCAACATTCACGTATCCTTGTTTGCATTATTGATAGCATCATAAGACATCTCTGAAAACAAAGTCATGTCATCGAGGACAACTTGAATTATGTTCGTCTCCAAGTTAATTTCCTTACTAGATGCTCCACTCTTGGTCTACCACCCTACATTTAGCTTGCTTCTCACATAATGTCAAGGACATCCATCAACTCATTTGTATTTTCTTCAATTGGGTGGGTCTCGAATATGACTATTATTATTATCTTTGGTATAGCCTACTTGCATTTTCAGATCTATAGTGAATCTTAAATGGTTTGGGTGTGAGTGTTTCACAACTTTTTATTTAATCATAATTGCTCTCATCTCTCTCTTAGTGGGGTCTATTGGGCAGGGGATGATCATCCATTTGTCCCCTTTGGGGTCTTACTGTACCATTAATGAAGTATGAACACTGATTGATGCATTTCAAAGGAATGGTTTCAATAAAAGCATAATCTATCTTATCATTGACAAATTGCTCAAACAAGAAAATTTTCCGAGTTTGTCGTATGAACTACATAGCAATATAAACCTCTTGGTGGGTAGTTAGCTCTCCCTCGGGGAGCTAACTATTGTGAAAACATGGTTAAAATCTATCTTGGTTGTTTTATGGTTTTAGTTTGTGAGCAAAAGATCACGTGTGGAGCATGTTCCCACATGTAGAAAAAGTCAAAAATAGTTTATGATGTTCACTTTAGGGGTATCACAAAGTTTTTATGATAAGCTTCTTTGTGTAGAGTTGTGATAGGGCCAAAAATTGGCATAGATGGCATTGGCAATATCCACATGTAATGCCTCTATTGAGCCAAAAGTGAGTCATGATGTAGTCTCGAGATATATAGGCATATGAATAGGGTTTTGACACTTGTGACAATGCAATTTGAAGAGTGATGAAGTCAAAGAGTCGGCCTTGGTCAAGGGGTCCAATAGGAGTCAAGAGATCCTCATTAGAGGTCCAATAGAATTAAGGAGGCTATGATTAGGGGTCCAATAGAATGCAAGAGGCTATGATTAGGGGTCCAATAGCATGCAAGGAGGGATCTCCACAAACTCTATATGTACTTCTCCTTATGATCATTATGTAAGTTGAGTTTTTGAGTCAAACTTTTTGGTGAGATTTGCTTGTTGTCACTTCTCTCTCTACACGAGTTGGAATTAGCTCTATTCTCTCTCTACCCGAAGAGAGGAGCTTAATTTTTCTTTGTTTTTTCAAGAAGATTTTTTCTTCATGTGTATGAACTTTGGTTATCAACTATTGTATCCATCTTTTGCCTCTATGCCTTGCTTTTTGGTCTAGATCTTGGAAATCAATCTAGAATCCATTGGCAAGTGCACAAGCTTTCTTAGGAGATCAATGACACTCTTTAGGGCATTCCCACACGTGTGAAATTTCACAATTGTCCTCGAGGGATGCACTAACTGTGGGGCGGTTGGTGGGCTCTCTCTCTCTCTCTCTCTCTCTCTCTCTCTCTCTCTCTCTCTCTCTCTCTCTCTCTCTCTCTCTCTCTCTCTCTCTCTCTCTCTCTCTCTCTCTCTCATGGATAGTATCTACTTTTACAATACCCCCTCTTGCTTTAAGATTGTTTAAGTTAGTGGCACACCCCTAAATGGTGGGAACTTTTTAGTGGGAGTTTTGTTTTGTTTTGTTTTAAACCCTTCTTAAATGTAAGGTTTTTTTCCACGAAGGTCCAGATGGGCGCATTATTTCTAGTATAAATAGCATTGTGTTGCTTAGAGGTATTCTACCTCTTCTTTGCTTCCTCTTCATTGCTCTGCCTTTAGAAACAATTGGACGCACCCATCCACTGCACGCACTATTGCTTCAAAAAGAAGCAATCATAGGTATGCATATTACTCATGCTTTGTAGATCTAAAGCATGAATAGCTAGCGCTCATTGCACTTCTACTACTGTCTAAAATGCGCTTCATATGATCTTTCTTAGAGAAAGTAATGATTGGTCTTGCTAGATTGTGGAAAGCCGTTGTTGATCGCTGGTAATGGCTCATATATTGATAATGTTTTTTGAACAATTTCTGATCAGCGTTGATCAAGGACAAAGGTTCATCAAGTGATAGTGTTTTCCATGTTTTCTGACCAGTGATGGTCGTTGTTAAATAAACGTTGTTTGGTAGCAAACCGCATGTAATCTTTTATGGCAATATAGTGCCGACAAACATTGATAAAAGTGTTGATAACCCACACTATTTGCACATTTACATGATGAATTATAGCTAACTACTTCATGTGTCAGATGTATTGTGGTAATGCGCTGGAAAAATAGCAATCATCATTAGCTTTCAACAATCATGTTAACCATTCTAGTGCTTCACAAATGGTAGCTTGATAACTGCTACATTGACACTTTATCTGTATACCTTCCATTCCTTGTTAGATAACTTTCTTTTCATGAAAAGGTAGGCTTACTATCACTCCTACTTCTTGCTCATATCTATCAATACTACTAATAGAATGGCTTACGTGATACTACACCTATGCTTTGTTATAGCATCTTAATCGCTGGGTTACATAATCTTTCCTCGATAAGTGGTTGTAACCTTGCTACAATATTTTTTACAGTATACATTCCCAGAACTCTACTCTTGTTTCTCGATAAATATCAAAGCTTATAGCAATCACATGTATGATGCTTCAAGCTCCTATGGAACTGGTTAAGATATGATTGTTTCCTACCATATGATGATTAAAGTATACTGGCTGTGATTAAAAGCCTCTTGGCATACTAAACAACAATCACTTCTACGGTATTAGCCCATCTATAAATCTTGTTGTGGTAATGCATGAAGATACGATAGTAGCGAAAATATCATGGCATCTTCTCAGGATCACGCTTCCAAGACCATTAAGGTATGAGCTGTGTTATAAGCATTTCAGCACCTCTACTTTATCGGAGACAGTAAAGGAATGTTTTTTACATATGTTTGCTCTTCATTGGCGTACAATACTCTTGGATCACATGGATTTGCGCAAGGGTTGTTATAGTCTCCGATGTTAGTATGGCATGAATTTGCCCTAGTTTTTGCACATGCCCTTTCAAGTTTACACTAGGAATTATAATTAGTAATCGAGCATGAACATCCTTGGAAAGCATGGATATGCTCAGGGATTTTGACACCATTACATGACTCTTTCAGGGGTCCATGGGTTAGTATGGCAAGGATTTGCCCTAATACCATTGTATGTGTGTCCTTGCTCAACCTAAAAATCTTTTTATAGAAGCTATTTGCACATGTTTGGCATGCATCTTTCATTTATTTGACTAATTATTGATATGGACTAACGCCTGTTACACTGATCAGCATGGCTTTTACCCTGATACAGTAATATGATGACTTGGCCTATCGCTAAAAGTTACAAGCGAATGGGAAGATTGGACTATGTATTTTTCATTTTAAACAAGCTGTTAAGTAGCAATGCTTATTTTGTACATGGATAATAACTGACATTCAACTTTGACACCTATCTTCCTCACATACTAACTTGCTTCTTGGCTTATGAATAAAGGTTTCAAAGGGTTTGGTAGTAGCCAAGTTGCCACATCAGTAATGGGAGCAATAAGGAAGCTGCATGCACCATGTGGTAGTCTGTCGCCGATCTTGCGCATTCAAGCAGACAACTATTGGTGGGAGAATAAGAACAGATTTATATTTGGTCTTTGTTCTATCTTAGTGGCACATAACATTTTTCAAATGGTTGAGATGGGATTTCTAATGGCAAGGGCGATGCTCAAAAGCAAGGGTTTGCCAAACATCTTTTGGGTAGAAGCTTGCAGCACATCTTGAATTGGTGTCCTACAAAATCCATGGAAGGTAAGACACCTCATGACGCTTTTATTGGAAAGAAACCTAATATTTCTCATTTGAGAGTATTTGGTTGTGATGCTTACACTCATATTCCTAATGAGAAACGAAAGAAATTGGATGCAAAAGCTATCATGTGTATTTTCCTTGGATATGATGAGAAGGCCAAGGCATACAGGATGTATGGCATGAATCCACATAAGCTTGTGATTTCTAGGGATGCTACATTTGACGAGACGGGTCGAGGTGAACAAATTGAAGCAATCATTGAACCTTTTGATGAGGAAGCAAAAGTACAAGTCAAGAAGGAAGTGGATTCTGATGTGGAAGATCAAATAGACAAAGGCAAGCTTGATGCTGAAGTTTCCAACAGAGTACCTAAATGTCAGAGGTGATGCAAAGAAGGGAGATACTCCCGAATCTAGCTAGCAAGGAGAGCTTAGAAGGTCAAGTAGAAATCGAAAAGCTCCTGCAAGATTAGAGATGAATTTAGCCCTAATGGGTTCTGTGCTCAAGGCTCAAGAACCAAAAACGATGGTAAGTATACGTTCTATCATTGCTATTTCTACTTTCTATGGTTGGAAGATCCAACAAATGGACGTTAAATCTGCTTTTCTTAATGGAGTGCTGGATGAAGAGATGTAGTTAATACAACATTTTACATTCAATGAGTAGTAGTGATAATGTGTGTTCTTCTTCCTCCTTCTGGTGATTGCTTATGGTGGTGAATGATTGATATTGCTTATCTGTTCAGTGACATTTGTGGACTAGTCATTTTTGCATGCACAATCTTATAATTGCTTTGGTGCAAACGATCTTTGTTATCATAATGAGCAAGAAGACCTCAAGTATCTTTCAAGAAGAAGAAGCCACATCAAAGAAGGGAAAGCCTTGGGTTATCTTCTTGAAGCATGCAATGAATCATTACAAATGATGTTAGGATGGTGTGAATAGCTTCAAGGCACTTGGGAATGAATCTACATCAAGGAGGTTTTATCTTAGTTATGGTGATCAAGCATTAGCATCAGATTGCTCGAATGATATTTTGTCTGAATCATTTGAAAAAGGCCCCAACTATCTACTACGAGACAAGACAGATAACATGGAACTTTTTATGTGATTTGGAGATCCTCTTTGGAAGATTGATTGGTCTTGTTGGTTCATGTGCCTTCCATCACATGAGAGCTTTGATCATGCTCTAGTTTGAGGCTTGATGTATTGAATGATCACTAATATTGGAAATTCCTATCTTACCTTACCTAATTTGGGTTTAGGATATGCGCATAGTTCAACTCCGAACTTAAGGGTAACCATTCATGATATTTTTCAACATTCAAATGTCAACGTATTTGAGGTTCATTGAAGACTTGGCCATCTTTAATGACTTCAACCTGAAATGAACCTTTCTTCGATTCATATGCAGTCACAATGTGAAGTAACGGACTGCTAGACCACCGCTCAAGGCACCGCAAGGAACCGCCTAAGGCACCGTCAGGAACCACCAAGGCACTGCAGGAGTCAACCCTACGGTCACTATGCGAAGACCACTGATCGAAGAAAACTGCAAGTTATCACTTATGGTCAACGCGCGAACTCGACAAAGCTTCAGCTACCACCGAGGCACCGCCAGGAAATCGCAAGACGACGCTTGCGGTCAACATACGGTTGCGATAGCACCACATTATCATGCTCCCAAAGGAGATCAAACCCAACTGATGTACGCGTTGTATATATGTCATTGTACATCGAATAATTGTATATCTATATTAAAGTACATGGTTAAACTAAACTAGTCTTGTAGTTAGAGATTAGTTAAAGTATTCTTGTAATGATAAGGATGTTGTTTATAAATACATCTCTATCTCACATTCATGTGTGTGCAACAGAGAGGAAGATTTAGCATCTGAGTTACGCCCCATTTTAGGCTATAATCTATTTTGTTGCTCTTGCTCCATGACAAGCATTCAGTGTAATATACAAGCAACACTTTTCACCATATGTGTCTAATGTAGGTGTTTGCGTGTTGTGATTTGATTGCACTCTTTCATTACTTGTCTTAGCTAGTTCACTCAGTCTGATCAAATTATGGATGTCTCCGACTCCTCAGAATTTGATCAGACAACGGCTGTCCTCGACGCTTGAGAAACAAGCACAGTTGTTCTGCACCATTACTCTTAATTCTGTATTGAACCTTCACACTCAAATTGATTAACAATAACTCCAATACTCTTCGGTGGTTGTGATCATACTTGTATCTGAACACGCAATTATTTTAATGATCCTATTGTGAACGGGAGCTATTCCGCACTCTATTTCTGCACTGCTATCTCTATATAAAGGAACATGACACAACCCTAACTTCTCTCTCTCTCTCTCTCTCTCTCTCTCTCTCTCTCTCTCTCTCTCTCTCTCTCTCTCTCTCTCTCTCTCTCTCTCTCTCTCTCTCTCTCTCTCTCTCTTGCTCTCTCTCGTTGTGTCTCTCCACTACGACCTGATTCAGCGTGAAGAAGAGGAAACCTGTGATTGCTATTGGAAGAGTATTCGGGTGAAAGAGTATTACATGAAAGGTATGGTTGCTATCAAACCCTTGGCTTAATGATTGCTTCGCTTGAGCAGTTGGAGATGGGTAGCTCGCAAGAAATGTCGTCGTCTCATATTCAGGTACGATGCTATATGATTTAACACCGATGTGAATGCTTTTTTTCACTCAAATGCTACAATACAATTCATGAATACGGTTTTCTAGATTTGCTGAGAATGATTGTGTGCAACTTTGTTCCTAAAATACCTACGTTTCTTGCCATAAATTAATATGGATTGGTCTAAGTTTTTAACGATAAGATATGGGCTCATAAAACCAAAAGCGACTACTTAAGGTGGGCTATATACTTGGTTAAAGTGTGACTAAAAGTGGGCTTGTATGGCATGGATTTGCCTAAGCTACGAGGTGCTTGGACTCCTAACTACCTTCGTGGGAGGTCCTTGGGGCTAGCATGGCACAGATCTGCCCTAGTACGCACTGATACTTAAGTCATTTCTCTCTTTTTATTTGTGTATTGCAAAACAGCTTCTTACGTGTAGAATGTTAATGTGATCTTAATACATTCTTTTGACCCTTGTACTGATCAATATAGCATTTGCCCTGATACGGTTCCCTATGTAAAACACATGATATGGAAAATTGGACATATCTCTTGTATTTGCAATCATGCTGATAAAGTAGTGAATCTTGTTTCAGACATGGATAACAACTGATGCTCAGCTATGACACCTGTTTTCCTCGCGTAACTAACTCATGCGGTTGTGTTTTGTGGGATGGTGGCAGGTAACAACTAAGTATCCTAAAACTTACTTCGCTTTATGGTACTCTTTGTATTGTAATACTTTATATAGCTTTGTTTTTCTATAAATTGAAGGGTTCAAAGGGTTTTAGTCTTTGTGAAATCTCTCTCTCTCTCTCTCTCTCTCTCTCTCTATATATATATATATATATATATATATATATATATATATAATCATGCAATGATTGTTTGTTCTTCTAATCATGCAATCATTGTTTGTTCTTCTATAAGTACAATTGAAAAGCTAAAACTTGGCATTAAATAGGAGAAGATCAGGATTCGAGAAAGGTGAAACCATTAAGTTCATTAACTAAAAACGCGTAAAAAATGTCTTGACAAAACCAATCTTTGTCCTATGTCTTGTACGCCTCTATCATAAACTGCAAATTAGGAATCGGGACAATTTTGTAACTCTGAAAACCAGCTCTAGTCAGAAGATTGTGCCATTCTTCCCTGGTCCTTTCCAATCCTCCGTTTGTATGAGCGAACATAAGAAGATCAAATGAATATCTGACGTTTGAGTATGGATCTGTTTTCTTTGATGGATCAAGGACAATATCGATGACAATCACCTTGCCTGTCTCGGGTAATGCCCTGTAGCAATTGCGTAGAATTTTGATGCATCGTTCATCATCCCAGTCGTGCAGTATCCACTGCAAAACACAGAAATTATTATCAGATGTTTGTGGACAATGTGGAGCATGCCAATTCTCAAATAGCTTAAGAACAATAAACGCACAAGAAAATTATCGTGAGAGTAATTCAGAATTCATTTACTCATGAAGATTTTGAGGAAACTCGAAAGGACTAGCAGCAACAACTGGAAACACAGAAATTATCAACTCTTAAATAACTTCAGCACATGTAACGCACAAGAAAGCACAATAAAGTCATTGTGTTTCATAATGTATTTAATCATAAAGATTTTGAGAGTCAAAAGGCCTATGAGCAGCAACTGCACCTTCATGATGATAGCGTCAGCTGATGGAACACTCTGAAACATGTCTCCCTCGACATGTTCAACACCTGAGCCCCAAGATTATTCAAACAGAAATTTGCATGAGCCATTTTGTTGCGCCTGTACTTTATTTTAGAAGTGATGAACACCTTAAGAGCGCCAAGCATTGCATTTCTTACCAGGAATACGAGGAGCTAGTGCAACAACGTGCGGAAGGTCAAAATTGATGCCCTTGATATAAGGATATGCTGCTACGATCTTTGATATGGTCAGTCCCACACCTCCACCAACATCTACGAGCGTTTTCAAATCCTTGAATCCATCGTAGCGTTTTAAAACAGCGGAGATAGAGATCTTGCTTCCAGCAGCCATGGCCTCATTGAAAAGATTGTTAAAAGAAGGAAACTCGTTTGCAAAATTCCATATGTCTTTACCGTTGGCTCTCTCAAAAGCGTGACCTCCTTCTAGAACACACTCGTTGAAATGATGCCAGGGTGCTTGGGTGACTTTATCTAGCTGCATGACAGCCATGGGTGCTAGGCAAAAATCATTGTTCTCCTTGACAAGCCACTTGGAAGCGTTGGTAAGGCCATAACGCCACTCCTCGACTCCAGACGGAGTGTCTACAGCAGTTTCCTTGAAAATGTTCTTCACTGCTAAGAATCTGAGGATGCGTTGAAGGTAATCTGTCTTAGGCGCTTTACTTGGTAGCTTTGCTGATATCTGTTCCAAGGACAAAGTAGCTTCCGGTCCTGCCCTTGCAAGGATATCAGGGATGTCCAACAAAATAGCAGCCTTCAAAGCCATGGATGAAGCAAATGCGAAGATAGAATTCCAGATAGTTAGCTGGCCTTCCAACGCATACTCATCATCAGACACAGAGAAACCATTAACGGATTCCATATTTCCTTCGCTATTGATTCTATCTTCGATATCGATTCTATTGCTCTCTATGGAATGGCGCTTCCTTTGCTTTTGCCACTGCGAGCTGATGCTGCTATGGTTATGGACTAGGTAGAGGGCGTGTGTAGCAGGCGGCATTCACGCACTAGCCGCCCTAGGGCGAGGTGCGTTGAAGGCTGCCTGCTACAGGGTAGCAGGCCTGCCCACGCTAGCTAATGGGCGTAATTTGCCATTTGGGCCCTTCAATTGTCCTTCAGTTGACACGCTGTTACACTATGGCTCTGAACATCTGTGTTCAGAGCTAATGAAAATGTGCCACCTGTCCGCTATTAGCCCAAAAAATGCAAATTACGGTTATAGTTTCATGAATTTATTTCTCCCATTTAGAATCCAGGCTGTAATACAGCTTAGTACAATTGAAAAAACCTACATCATGGAAGGATCCCTCAGCTAAGGAATGAAAGGTCAGCCTCTCGGGTGATTCCTTACCTGGCAAAATGTCATCTGCCTTGGCTCCTTCCGATGCCGTTGCCATTGGCTCCGGTGAGGGCCTTCCGATGCCGTTGCCATTGGCTCCGGTGATTCCTTACAAGGCAAAATGTTGTTTGCCACTGGCTCCGGTGATTCCTTACAAGGCAAATTGGCGTTTGCCATTGGCTCCAGTGATTCCTTCTGATGCTGTTGCCATTGGCTCCGGTGATTCCTTACCAGGCAAAATGTCATTTGCCATTGGCTCCTCATTGTCATTGCATCATTTGTCATTGGCTCCTTCCGTTGTGTTGCCATTGGCTTCGGTGATTCCTTACCAAGCAAAATGTCATTTGCTTTGGCTCCTTCTGTTGCATAATCTATAGTTTGGCTTTTCTCACGTCAGCATTATAATGCAACAAAATGTGCACTTTTTTCAAAAACATAATCTAACCTCTCAAAAAAAAAAAAAACAGGGTAGGTCAAACCATAGGACATGAAGAATGCTACAAAACTGGCTTTTCATTTGGAATTTTTGATACAAATTACCATTATTCTTAGCAATCATAGAATCTCACTTTTCTACCCATGTGCCCAACTATTACATTTGGCAATTATATGTTGTTATTTTTAGTAATTTTGCTTATCGTTTGTAGAAACTAAGGACCTTTGTGGCTGAACTTGCTAAAATGGTAAGAACGTAAAGATAAAGACAAAATGGATTACACACCATCCATAATGACCAAGAAATCCAAATTAGAAACAACACTAAGAGAAATCTAACTTGGATTTCCAAGCTAGCCTAGAGAAACACACCCCACACAATTATAAAAGGGAATCACTAGAGGAATTAAAAACTCAAAAAATGTTATAGTTTCCCAAACCTTAAGGCCAAGAACAAGTGGAGAGACAAAATTGAATTGTTTGGCAAGTGCTTCATCTTTGATGTCAATAAGAAATTAAGCACTTCAAGTAGCAAACACATTTGTGGTTAACTTTTTTGAAGTTGCAAGAGTTCCGGGATCACATCTCCCTTACGTACCTCATGTACCTAGTAGCATGGCTGAAAGAACCATAACAATATGTTTATTATTGGGCTTCCTTAGTTCAAAAAGAGATCACAAATCCTTTGTTATTGCCTAAGAAACAAACTCCAATGGGACTCATTATGTTACTTCTTGAAAAGCATAACCAACAAATGCAAAATCTTTATTGTTGTGACACACACTCATTCATTGAGAGCAAAGACATTATACGTTGTAACATATATAATAGATGACATGTCACTCTCTCATTTGTTGTATAAGTGTGATCATTGGGAGCAAGGTGAATACGACATGTAGTAGGCCTTGTGGGTTGGGCCTACTACAAGCCAGTGCAAGGTGAATACGACATGTAGTAGGCCTTGTGGGGTGTGGGCCTACTACAAGCCAGTGCTCGAGGAAACCGACAAAGTTTTACGAATGTTATTGGCATTCCTTGTCAAAAAAGAAAAATCATATGATATAGGTTTAATTCTTCTTTTATATTTTTTGATTGTTATTTCCTAACTAAATTTGGAATATTTTCACCAAAAGTGCCATAACTTTGTCATTATAGCTCTAGTTTAGAAAATTATTTGTACCTCCCAAAAGCTAAGAAAAAAGACTATTGATCCAAAACAAGGAATCACACAACAACCAAATAATAATAGGTCTGAAATTGAATCAAACAATTATGAAAATTGAAAATCAAGAAAACTATCTAACTAGCGAATAGAAACTTTGCCAAACTTCAAGAAAACCACCAAATCTGATGGGAAAGGATCTATTGCTCTTATCCAAAATTGTCATGTGCCAATCCTAACATAGAAACATCTAACTCACTTTAAACAACAGATTAGCAAGGTGTAAACAAAAAATCAAGCAACTAATCAAGAATAAAGGGAACTAGACAATTGACTACCCATGTATTCTACCAAGTGTTACTCTGCACACAGAGCCAGAGTAGTTTTGCAAGTATTGCAGTCTGTGTCCAAAAACATGACCAAATATGCAGGTAGCAAAATAGAGAGCTGTAATTCCTACATGTATCAGATGAGTAGACCCAAAATAGATTGCATTTGATCCTAGATCAATGATAAAAAAAATATGCAGGAAGAGTCTTGAATAAATTATATCACCAAGGAGGAAACTGTGAGCTTAATTTCCAATAGATTAAAGGTCACATGATATTTGAAGGAGTCAAGCAGGAAACAAATCATAATAGAGTCTTATATGTTCAAGAAATGACATAGTAAAGTTTTATAGTAAGCCAAAGTATGAATCACTATTCTCTTTTTATAGTAAAGCTTCTATCTATTGCTATAGAGACCACACCATATGAGATCACAATGGAAGACAGACAATTAGTAAGAGGTCTTTGTTGGGTCTATATCCTCTCCATACCTTATCTCATTTCTAATCTAGATCCATTCATTTGTTGTATGTAAACACTTTTATTATACAGTCGCGTGCTCTACATAAATACACTGGTTTTCTGAGAGTCTGCATAAATACAAAGGATTTGATGATAGTGTTCTGACGGCCGAACTATCGATATGAGTATCATTGTCTATACAGCCAAGTCGACAAGTCGGACAGGTCGAACGGGTCTTTCAAACATGTCTCCAATAATAAAGTATTTATGCCGACTGTGCGACAATGCATGTAAATTGCAACGATATGAATGGAACTAGATTAACATGAGATTTAGGAGAGTAGATGAAATAGATCCAATAGCCCCTCTTAATAAGGATCCGTAAATGCCTTGATATGTAGACTAAGCACTGCACAAAGTTTTTTGTGTGCATCAATGCTCAATGCCTTGGTAAACACATCTACAATCATGTCTTGTGTCTGACAGTATGTTAAGCTTGCCTCTCTGTTGAGAACCTGACCCCTGACATAGTGATATCGAATCTCAATGTGCTTACTCCTATAAACACTATTGCGAGTTGAGTGAGAAGGTTTGCGAGGTTCTCCTAAGGTATTTAAGATTTTTTTGTAAAAACTCATAAAAATACACCCACTTTTAAGAAAAAATTCCTTTTTTTTGTGCATGTTATTTTAAAAAACTACCTATTTCTTCTAAGCTGTTTAAAAACAAAAAATATATATTAAGACATTTCTTTCTTAAGTAGAACATTTGGATATTCATGGATTTACTACAATTAGCAATAGTGGAACTAAGATGTATGTAACATTCATTGATGATTTTAGAAGATTTTGTTGGATCTATCTACTAAAGAGCAAGGATGAAGTGTATGATGTCTTTGTCAAGTTCAAGAATGCAAGGGAGAACCAATTTTCCACAAAGATCAAGTGCTTGAGAGGTGACAATGGTGGTGAGTACATATCTAACAAGTTCAAGGCCTTTTGTGATGAGCATGGGATCAAGAGGGAGTATACAACATCAAGGACCCCACAACAAAATGAAGTGGCTGAAAGGAAGAATAGGACTTTATGTGAAAGTGCTAAAGCTATGAGGTTAAGTGCTAATCTTGACAAACCATTTTGGGATCAAGCTTTGTTGTGTGCCAATTTCTTGTGCAATAGGTGGCTGAGTGCTATTTTGGATGGAAGGACACCTTTTGAGATGCTATTCAAGAGGAGGCCGAGTGTCAACTTTCTAAGAACCTCTGGATGCACATGCTATGTCAACATTACTCTTGATGATAGGACCAAGGAGGATCCATCTTCAAGAAGAGGTATTTTTGTTGGATATAGTGAGGTGAGTAAAGCCTACAAGGTTTGTTGGTAGAGATGTCATTTTTGATTAGAGGAACATTCCAAAAGTGTCTTCAAGCATGATTGATGGTAGAGTGGATGGATCTAACATTCTTGATGTTGATGAGAAGGATCTTACTTTGGATGGTGGTGATGATGGACCTTCATCAAGTCAAAAGCTAAGGAGAACATCAAGAGAAAGACAAGTACCTTCAAGGCTCACATATGATCAAAAGGGTAAGCAAGTAGTTTCTGGAAATTATGTTGCTTTCCTAACCTCTTTGGATGAGCCTACAAATGTAGATCAATCAAGGAAAGACGAGGAGTGGATCCAAGCAATGGATCTCGAGTATCAAGCTCTTATGAAGAATGGAACATGGAGATTGGTGGAGTTGCCTAAGGACAAGATAGCTATTGGATGCAAATGGATCTTCAAGGTGAAGACAAACCAAGATGGATATATCAACAAGTACAAGGCAAGGTTATTGGCAAAAGGATATGCTCAACAACAAGGAATTGACTATGATGAGACCTTTGCACCCGTGGAAAAGATGGTAAGCATTCGAGTCATCATTTCACTTGCTACACTTTATAGATAAGATCTATGGCAAATGGACATTTCAAATGCATTCTTGAATGGTGACCTTGAGGAGGAAGTGTACATGGAGCAACCCGAGAGCTACATTTCATCAACAAAGCCAAATCATGTGTGTCTTCTACAAAAGAGTTTGTATGGCCTTAAGCAAGCACCAAGGAGTTGGTATGCTAAGATTAACACTTTTTTACTCTCTCAAGGCTTTGTTATGAGTGAGTATGATCATTCACTTTATTATAGGTTTGCTGGAAATGATGTTACCATCTTGCTTATCTATGTGGATGATATCATCTTGAGTGGTGGAGACAATCAAGATGTGGAGGATATCAAGAATGCTCTTAAGAAGGAGTTTGAGGTGCATGATCTTGGTAATTTGCAGTAAATTTTAGGAATAGAAGTCATTAGATCTTCTCAATCTACTTTCATTTGTCAAGAGAAGTATGCTAATTCTATTCTAGAAATATTTCATATGGTAGATGCAAAAGCTATCGATACACCTATGGAGTCTCATGTAAAGCTAACTATAAGAGGTAATGAAAGATCCTTCGAGGACATTACTCTCTATAGGAAGCTAGTTGGTTCACTCATCTATCTAACCATTACTAGACCTGATCTAAGATATTGTGCTGGAAGATTGAGTCAATTCATGCAAGATCCTAGTGAGGAGCATTGGAAGCTAGGAAAGCGAGTTTTGAGGTACATCATTGGAACTCGAGATTTTGGCATATTGTATGAGGGATCATCACCTAATCTTTTTGGATTTTCAGATTCGGACTATGCTAGAGATGTAATGAATAGGAAATCCATTAGTGCTTATTGTATTTTCATAGGTGATGGAGCTATATCATGGATGTCAAATAAACAAGCCACTATCTCATTGCCATCTAGTGAGGCCGAGTACAAAGCTCTTACACATTGCACAAAGGAGATGGTATGGATCAAGAGGATGATCAAGGATCTTCACTTGCTGGATTTTTTAGAGAGCCCAATCATCTTTTGTGACAATCAATCAGCCCAAATAATGGCATCCAATCCTATCTTTCATGCTAGGAGCAAGCATATTGAGATACAATATCATTTTGTGAGGGAGTGAGTCATTACAAAGGAGGTGGAGCTTCAACATGTGTCTTCAAGGGAATGTGTAGCTGATATCTTCACCAAAGCATTGGGAAAAGACTTGTTCATGAAGCATAGGACTTCACTTGGAGTATTATCAAAGTCTAGGCTAAAACTAGTTGAAGAGGGAGTGTGAAAGTTGTTAACTAGTTTCATCACATTTTGCAATATTTTCATATTTGGCATATTGAGGCCAAAACTTGTTTTAGACTTAGAGGTTGACTTTTAAAAGTTCATTAGTCTAAATTTCATTTGAATAAACACTTTTTGAAAGTGTGGGAAATTTAGAATGCGAGTTTGAGTAGATTCAAATTGAATAGTTGGGTACATTGAATCTAGACCCAAAATTAGTAGGGTTAGCATTTTGGTGGGAAAGCCAAGTGGCCAAATAGGGTTTGGACCTATTATAAAAGGATGTAACTGATGGAGAGAGTGATCTTCTCTCTTCTCTATCTCATTTCATGCTTATACATGGTTCTCTTGGGTTCTACTATCCATTGGTGCACTATCTTGGTGATTGCTTGCAATTCTATGTGTAGAATGATCTATATTTGCTATTTTTAGATCCACACGTGTGAAATGCAGTAGCTTGCTGGTTTTGTACGGACAACAACAGTACATAATCATTTCATTCAAGTTTGATCAAGTTCTATTGGTGTTTGCATCTCAATTTGTGTGTAGATGCTGATTTTTTTACATTGGTGAGATTGATAGTGTATTTCTCTTTCTAACCAAAGATCATTCAAGTAGATTGGATCTTAAGGATCTGAAATCTCTCACAAGAACCGAGGATGGGCCTCGAGCGAGCTTTTTCATAAATACAAGTGAGCTTTTCATAGTGAATTTTTTTTTAGCTTGCAAATGACATGGTGGGCTCTACTAAACATGAGTGTGCTTCTCTCACATGTTTTCTCAACGTGTCATTTGCTAGCATTGCTAAATGACCATAGCAAGAATCAAGCTATATCTATTACCTTTGGCTCATCCCAATAATTCACCAACCATATGTAAAGATATATTTGTTTTCCAATCCAATGACAGAACTCCCACGGTTATTGGCCTCAGATCAACTATAATGTCACCGGGATTGCTAATATGTGCACCATGTAATTCATGAGATTTTTTTTTCTCTTTGTGTTCTACTTGTGCAAAAAACACAACATTAGTTAGTGGCCACTCACCCCATAAGTTAGTGGCCACTCACCCATCGTATTCAGATACAATATGGTAAAATGTATATTCTCACCTCTCCATGGCTAGCCACTCAAATCGAGTTCCCACTCACTACACTTGATGTTGCCCTTACATAATCCCCAAATGGAGTCCAACATTAACTTTCCAATCCTCAAAAGTGCTCTATATTATAGCAGCCTTCTACTTACCAGCCTATCTATGGGCCAAGCAATGCAACTCTTCACTACACCATGGATAGTATACAAGTCAGCATTCTCGATCAAAATAGGCACTTGCATGACATCATCATGGCATGCATTGTTGGATGGTTTACGGATCCCGAGGCAACCCTAACACTCTGTATCTCGTCGTTACTTCCTTTTGATCCCTTCATAAATTAGCTTCTATGCAAACAACATACGCACATATGAACAAACAATTTGACATGTGCATGTGGAAAACCAATAATGCTATGGGAGATTGAGATCTTTATTATTGATTTTGATCAAACAACTACCTTGATATGAAGAAATACATGTCCTCATCAAATTCAAGTGAAATTACAAATAATGTTGGGAGACATAATACTTTATGAAGTTAATGTTGAGATTCTATTATATATTGTATGTAATAATAAAATTCTAAAATAGAACTACTTTATAACAACAACTTAAGCCGTGAAAATTTTGTTGCAACATTTAGATTGTAGAAGTTCACAAATTAACCAAAACTCAATAAAATATATCAAATTTTCTTTCAGGATGAAATGACAAATGAAAATTTATACTTGGAGATCCAAAACTAAATAAGGCCCACTACACACCTTGTCCATTATTATCATGATACATCACTTATTGAGCTCAACTTTAACAAATAAATATTAAAACATATATTGTTTTTAAATAAACAACAAGCAAAATAAGAGATTGACAATAAAGTTTCCACCCAAGAATCCAGCTCCAGGTATGATAAGAGATAACAGGTTCATGCATAGGCCACATACCTCAGGTAGAAAGCTTGAGAGTAAATTTGCTAATGCATCCATCATTGCTTTTGATAAAAAGTTTCCAGGTATTCTCTAAAACATATGTTTCTTGTTGTATGTATAATCACCTCTTGTTAGGTCATGAAAATCGAACAAATTGAAGGGCCAAACCATGTCATTGAGTAGTTGTTGAAAAAATGTATTTCAAAGCACCACGAAGGGGTTGAAGCTAGAAGTAGCATTGTGATTTGACCAACCAAAAAAAATAATGGAAGGACAAGAAGAGCTCAACAAGATTTTCAAGATAAAAGGTCCAAGCCTGCAAAAACTAGGGAAGATAATTGAGGTTAAAAAATGTGAGATATTGGTTTAAGTGATGTGGAATAACAAAGGATTTAGTAAAAAATTTAAATTTTTTTATTTTAATGATTGATGAATTTCATTGAAGGTTGTGACGTCTCTAAAGCGGAGGGACTAATTCTTGAGAAAAAGACGGTGAATGTAACTCTCCCTTTAACTCTTTACAAGTAGTGCAATGTTTCCATGCAAGAAGGATTGTCTATGGAGGATTGTCCAGGAAAGACACATTGCAAATGATATATTCTCTATGGGTGCTATTTGAAGAGGATGAAGCATGAAATTTGGGTTTCTTCTTATCATGAAAGAGATCTTCTTGTAAACAAATTTTTCTAGATTTATTTTCTTTTTTGGTCATAGCTATTATCTTATTGATAAGGTGTAGATTTTAATCTCCCTCTTGAAGCTAGAAGATAACAACATGTGAAAGGCTCTATCATTAAACAGTTAACACTTTCAAATCAAGTCTTCTTTCAAATCATGAGTTGTCTCGTCATTTTTTTATTTTGAATATAGTATTGAAAAAGAGCTATAAAGTTAAAGTTGAAAATTTAATCATGGCTCAAAGCATGGGTCACATGGTCACCTTTATTTCTCAAATCATGAAAAGAACCTTGCAAGAAGATACTTTTACTCCTGACTATCAATTTAAAAAAATTCACAGATTTGAGAAAGGCTTACTCCATGGCACTTTCCCTCTTTGCTCAAAGTTTATAAATTTTTCAAGGTTTCTTCCCCTTTGTTTCAAAATGAATTTAACTTCTTGGCCCCCTTTTTATCTCATATTAGCTCTTGCTTCCTTTGAAAAGCTCAACAAGATAAAAAGAACCTTGAGCAACATGTAGCCACCCTTGATTTTTTTAACTTTCAAGGTTTTTCATATGCTCTAGTTAGTTAGCACAACTTCAGTAAAGAACTTTTTCTAACATATTGTGTAGTCTATTCTTGAACTAAAACAAAAGAGAACTCGCCCCACTAGTATGCATTTAAACCACAATTTATGTTGTTATGTTTCACTCTAATTGCTCAACTATTATCAAGATGCTTTTGTAATCATATGCTACATATTCAAGAATTCCCATACTTTTTGGACTCTTTGGTTTCTTTATAAGTTTTCACAAATATAAATTCTGTCTTTTATTTCTTCTGTTTGTGGCTATTTAATGATTCGTATCATTTGTAGTTGTTATCATCCCGAAATCCTTAAACTACATGTTCAAACTATTATTGGTTAGTAAAGATCATCGGTTTTACATGTTTGCAATGATCGTTGTTTTTGCACTTTTTACGATAGAATTACTCTAAAGTTTTTTGTTATAAAAATGTTTGGAAGTAAATTTATGATACTATTGGAGATGGGTGGTTACTAGTCATCTCGCACTGGTATTCTTGAAAAAAATTTGTGTTCAGAAATGACTCTGTGCTTTTACAAGTATATGCTCTAGTAATGTTCATTTTTGGACATAAGTTACATGGCTTACAAGGTAGACTTGTTGTGTATTGCCATTGTATTGGAGGAAAATACCTTGAGACTAAGAACTATGGTGGTCGTGGCATATTGGATACAGCAATCTTGGCAAAATGCATGGATTATCCATGCAACAAAATTGAGTTATTTGCAACAATGACAACTCACGGTGCTTCAGATGATTTGTTGTCATTGTACCTTGTGCAAAGTTTTGGCTCATTGAGCTATTACATCTTAGGTAGTATATTGTCATCTTTGTATGTGTCTAAGACTATTTTATGTCATTCAGAAGCCATCAATGATACCAAAGACGAAATTGTTACTAAGTTTTGCAATATTGAAGATATTGTGTGTGTGTGTGTGTGTGTGTGTGTGTGTGTGTGTGTGTGTGTGTGTGTGTGTGTGTGTGTGTGTGTGTGAGTGAGTGTGAGATGTCTTCCACACAATAAATTTCTAGGGCAGTGTGAAGATGTTATTGAACGTTGCTTTGTATTCAAAATGTCCACAACGGCACCGACATTTGGTGTGGTTCTAGTGAATAGGATGGCATGAATTGGAGATGGCAACTTTAGAAGGTCATGGGCTTGCTTTGACCACGTTAGGTGAGTACATGGTTGGACGACTATGGGAGCACATGTTTATGTACGTAGGTGTTGAATCTCATGGTCAGAAGCAATCATGTCTTTTTCATTGTGGGCAAAGTCCTCAAATACACACAACTCAATATGTATTCAAGAAATATTAAGATGAAAACAAAGGCATCTGTTGCAACTGAAAGAATGCATCAACATTAGATGAAGCTTCATAACATTTCAGGTTTATAAGGGCATGGTGGGCTAGTGGAAAAGTTGCAAATGCCAATTTGCCAGTAATGGATTGTTGGTTGAGTTGGTTAATGCACTCAAAGAAAGACTCTCCAATCTTGTCCTTGTCTTTCAAATTTTGATGGGTGACTAAAGCTTATCTGCAAAATACAAATAAGATTTAGAAAAAAAAAACAATTCAGAATCACTGATGTGCTAGATGAAACAAATTACATGAGTAGTTTGAAACAAAATCTTACTTGAAAGCATATATTCTTTTTTTTCTGTTGACCCCCACTTGATGAAAGCTTGTCAATACCTTTTAACATAACTCTTTTTTGCTTATTGTTCAGTATTTTCTTCCGTAATGTGTTTACTTTTGCATTTATTTGACAGTATGAGGATGCAATGTTTGCACAATTAGTTTTATATTGTCATTTTCTTAGTCAAGGTTTAATATAATATTTTGCAAACGAGAATTATCTATCTTCAAGATTTCATTCTCTTCTTTTGTTTGCAACAAAAGAGTTTTTTCTCTCTGCAGTCAATAAGCAAACCATTCAACATATTTTCCAAACAATGGATTTTTTTTCATTGAATTACAAATGAGCTGGTGGAATGTGCACTATACATAGTGGAGACATTTGTTGGTTGGGATAAGATTTCTTTTTTATTACTTTGGGCACACCATCTGGACAATTCGTCAAACCAAGCCAACGAGTAGTAGGGTCATATGTATGGAATGGCTTGGACCAGGATTGGCCAAGTGTAAATTATAGATCAAGAATAGCTCAAAGGGAGTCACTCTTCTTTTTTATTACTTTGGGCACACCATCTGGACAATTTGTCAAACCAAGCCAACGGGTAGTAGGGTCATATGTATGGAATGGCTTGGACCAAGGTTGGACAAGTGTAAATTATAGATCAAGAGTAGCTCAAAGGGAGTCACTCTTTTGTGTATATATTCTTTAGAAAAGAGGTAATACAATTCTTTGTTTTACGTAAGCAATTCATATCCTTGCTTTTCCAAGATTATAGAAATCCTACCCTATTATTTTGCGACAATTTTTTTCATGAACCACACGCATCGTATATATCTGTTGCACAACATTTTTGATATTTTCTTGTTTATCTTCTCAATTTACTATTCCTCTTATTCCAATAAGTGCCTAATGTATCCACATGTCATCTGTTTTTTTCATGGATCAATCTATGTCATAATCGACTCACTATTCTATTTTCTAGTTCATCATTAGCTCTTGTCATCTCACAAAGTTCTGCGGGAGGGAGAATCAAGGAGAAATCTTTGAGCTTCAAGAATCAAGAATCATCTCTAGATATACTTTGATGAGTTTCTGCAACAATCACAATTAATGAGAAATCCGGCTGATCTCAACCGAATTCGACTAGCAATTCAACTAAGAAGAAGGTGTGCACATCAACCGTAGGCATATCAAATAGGCACATCAACCGAAGGCACATCAACTGAAAGCCACATCAGCCGAAGGACATCAACCAAAGATCACACGAAGGACACGTCAACCAAAGGTTACATCAATCAAAGGTCACATCAACCAACGAACACATTAGCCGAAGGATTCATTGATCGCTTACCAGCATAAGATGATTGTTCACAAATGTACTTATATCTCACAAATATACTTATACCTCAGAAGTTTTTTGCGAGACCAAATGCTATATCTTGCGACTCTTTGGCGATCTTTGTGAGTGCTCAACACTCTGACACAATTAATCGATTAATCAAATCACTATTTTGCTACTTACGATATAGTTGTTGACTGCACTCCACGATTCTACAGACCAAGAGAGCACCAGAAAGATTGCAATAACTCATGACTACTTCTGTTGAGTTTTAATTCATGGTTGGAAGCATCGTTGTACTTGTGAGCCTAGCCTTAGTGGATATGAAAGAAATACAACAATGGTACACAAATGCACAGCCAGTTTTTCAGAAGCTGGAGTTTAAGATCCCTCTGGCCCACAATTATCATAGCCACTTCCTAATGACAACGACCTATAACCGATACAATCCTACCTTGAATGAGTTTTCATTCAAGCTTTCGAAGAACAGTAGCCACACATTTGTCGTTCCTCTGGCTACCAAAGACTTGATGGAGTTTGGATTTCTAGAAGGGCCAATCAGAATCACAAAGAAACTGAAGGAGTTAGAGAGCACTCAACATCTCCAAATCCTAGACAACTCGGTGGACAGATACAAGAACAAGGATGGCTATCTGCTAAATCCATCAAGAGCAAGGATCTGGCTGTAGCATGCGCATAACCTACCAAGCACACACATGGGCAGAGGTCGAATATGAATCACATTCCTATGTTCGTATTTTTGCTACTAGCAGAATCACTTGCTCACAAAGTCGCACTCTACAATTGGGCCAACACGATAGAAAATATTCTACATGAAAGAATCAACAAGAAGCAGACCTTCACCACACTAGGTTACCTACTCTTTGACATTACGCAGTCACAAATTCAACGACATGACCTGAAATCAGTCTTGCCACCACTGGACAAGGAGCTTAGACAATTGTAGATGATAGCCGAGCCAAATGCAGGTGTTCAAGAAGAGAAACAGCCAAGAGAATCCACATTAGCTATGAGGTCATCAAAGAAGGTCACATCCTAGAAGGAAGGAGGCAAATGCATTTCAGGGGGCAACAACCAGAGCAGAAGCAGAAGCAGAAGCAGAGGAGGAGCAAACACCACCCAGAAAGGAGAAGGAGCAAGAATCAGTGAAGGGCAAAGAGGAACTTACACTCCACGGTCCCTACACATTCCGGCTCAGACATAGAAAGCAATAATTCTCAATCACCGACAATGCTTCCACAAGCTAAGAAGACCAAGATGATGGTCGTTGACCATGGGCACAAAGCTCATGCATCTCCAAGTAGCACAAAGATTGACCAAATCTCTTCTAGATCACAATCACAAACCACCGGCTTTTATATCCAAAGCACTGTAGTCGACGATACGGGTGCGATTGATAGCCAAGCCATGAATCTAGCAGAAGAAGGAGAGCGCCAAGCAGGAGAAGAATAGGAGACGAAGGAGAGCGCCAAGAAGGAGAAGAGTAGGCAGAAGTGGCCACTACAAGGAAGGATCAGGATCAAGTTGAGGATGCAGCAATAGGGGAGGAGCACACAATAGCAGCATCAGCTGAGAAGGAGGTATCACGGACGTAGATATGACAATGGGATCAACCGAGCCATTGTCATCCTCTCACACCCACACCATTATTATTGATGTTGATCAGTTTGATTACTTTGATACTAATGATATGCTAGAAAGCTTTGGTGAAATTGTTTCTATAGGAGATGTATATATTAAGGAGGAGTTACATCCATTGTCATTTCCATTCCCATTCCCACCACACCTATCCTTTCTGATACAGTAACCACCAACATCTCAATTCTTACCACCACTACCCTACCATCAGACCAACAGTCCTGCTTCTCCCCATAATATTATTCACCTTTCCAATTCCCCCTATTCAAAAATGTCAGCAATTTGCTGAAGACTGCCAAGCAGGCTATAGAATCTCATGTCGAGATGTCCTTTCACTTGCACTAGTTGGTAAGTCAAAATGAAGAAATGGATGACCTATTAGTCGAGCAGACCAAGGACCTGGAGGCTTGCCATGCGGAGCTCAAAGAGAAACGAATACGAGCTGTAGATGAATCTCCAAATTGACTCAAAAACTCACATTAGATTATGATAGAAATTAAAGTACATATAGAACTCGTGGAGATCCATGCTACAATTCTATTGGACCCCTCAATCATAGCCTCTCTAACCCTATTGGATGAGTGATAATTTCCCAAATACCCTTACAAGTTGCTAGACTTTTCAAGAGTGCATTTCAATCTTAGGTTTTGGCAAAAGTTCATCATATTGTGTTTCAATCTATTGTGATCAAGAAATCAACATTTCAGTCCAAATATTGGCAAGCAATCCTATTTTTCATGCTAGGAGCAAGCATATTGAGGTGGCATATCACTTTCTGAGGGAACAAGTCATGGCAAAGGAGGTGGAGCTTCAACATGTTTCTTCAAGGGAATGTGTGGTTGATATTTTCACCAAAGCATTGGGAAAAGACCTGTTCATAAAGCATATAACATCACTTGGTGTACTTTCTAAATCTATGCTAAAACTACTTGAAGAGGGAGTGTGACAATTGTCAACTAGTTACACTGTTTTATTTGGCAATTCTGGGCTCCAAAGTGAAATTTCAACTTAGAGTTAGTTTCATAATGAGACTCTAGATAGTGTTATTACTATTTTTAGCAAGTAGCTAAGTGGATGAGGTTGAGTTTGGACCCATTCTAATTGGTTAATTCTGGTACATTGCATTTGGACTAGTTTTTCTAGGTTTGTGGTTAAGTACCTAGTACCTAGAAGTTGGAGAATAGGGCCAAATGACATCATGGCTATTATAAATAGTTGTACTGGCATGGATAACTGTTCTTTGTTCTCTTATTATACATGGAGAACTCAGCTTTGTTGATTCTATGTCCATCTTATGTCATTTTCTCATGTATCTTGAGTTTCTATGTGTAGAATGTTGATTTTCTTGTAGATATTGAATTCACACATGTGAAGGATAGTAGGCTATTGCTGTTGTACAGAAAGGGATAGTACCTTACTATATTTTGATGTTCGTGATCAGATCTTTCTGATTTATGCAAGACTAGCATGCTAAAATTGTTGATTTCTACCTTCTAACTAGTTCTAGTTGTGTTGATCAAATTGACCCAAGATCAAAGATCCATTAAGTGCATTTTGGATTTGTAATTTTCACATACTAATGGTTAGTGATTACCATAATGGTAATACTAACAGTGAAAGCCACTGCTTCTTGATCCTACCAAATTTAGGGCTGCAAAATATTGAATCAAGAAGAATCTAGATGCAAAAGTTAGAATCTTGATATGACATCTACTAGAATATATGATTCTCTACCATAGGATGCCTACTACAAGTGATTTGACCTAAAATGGTGATAGGATTACAATGATGCATTTTTGGACTCTTTTATTAAGCAAAAATTCAACATAATGGTGCCTAAGCCCAAAGATCAATTCCACCACCTGGAAGTACAAAGCAAGGAGAAAATACCAAAAAGCTAGGATATAGCAGGAAGTAGCACCACATTCCATTTATGCAAAGCCAAGCTCTGATACCACTATAAGGATCACCTAATGAAGATCCGACTAGATCCCGTTGCATACAACCAAAAGGACACTTGTGGAGCAAAACCACCCAACCAACAGGAAAGGGCTAGTCAATACTCTAACCACTTCACCCCTATGCCATGGTGAATGAATGTAAGAGAGGAGGGGCTCTTGGCTTCAAGGATCAGAAAACCCAATAGGGAGATCGGTGAGTCTCCATGGTATATATTCTCTCCAAGAGGAGAGAATATTTTCCTTAGGATCCCCATGCAACCTGAATTAGCAATTGACCTCCTATTCTTGCATTATAATAGTCAAACACCATGCAAGTGCTCCTATGTCCAATTATAGGTCTGGGCCCTCATATGATTATTAATTACTTTATCGGCCAAGTCCGGAATGACGAGGCATAACCAATAACCACATACACTGGAGTGACCGCTATCCATGTCACGAATTATTCCGAATCTCTCATATTGGACATGCATGTAACACTTTCAATGTGAATGTCGAATTCGGAAGAGAGCATTGTCTTAGCTTCCTTTATCAGATCGATATTGTTGTTGAAAAGCAATGTGTCGTCCACATACAAAGTGATGATAATAAAATAATGCTACACTGACTTGAAGTAGAAATTAGAATCTGAAGTTCTTGGTTTATAGTTGTGATCGATAAGAGAAGTATTGATACTTTGAAACCATGCTCGAGCATATTGCTTCAAGCCATAAAGTGCTTTATGGAGTTTATACACATGAGTTTGTTTACCGTCAATATGATAACCTTCGGGTTGCACTATGTAAATGTCTTCTTTGATAACTCCATTAAGATAGGTTGTCTGTACATCCATTTGATGTATTTCCAAATCTGCTACAACAACAAATGACAATAGAAGTTTGATTGAAGAATGTTTAACTACTGGACTAAAAGTCTCAATGTAGTCGATGTTGTGTACCTGAGAAAATCCTGTGGCGACAAGTTGAGACTTTCTTCAATCGATGCTTCCATCTGCCTTGTACTGCTGGCAAGTAATTCGACAATAGTCCAAGTATGGTTCTTGATAAGAGATGGATACTCTTTATCCATAGCTTCTTTCTAGAGATCAGAATCTGGCTGATTGAGTGCCTCTTCAACAGTTGTCGGCTCTTGAACAAGGTAGGTTGCAGACTCATCGATATACCTGATAGGTTGTTTGCATTCTCTTGTCGATCTTTTGGGTAATGAACGAAGTTGGTTACTCTCATCATGATGTAGTTGCTGAACTGCAATGTCATCATCTTCGAATTCGATGTTGATAAGTTGTTCGTCTAGAGTAGACGAGCTTGGACCTTCAATAGGACTAGTCGACTTGGGAAAAGTTCGATAATTCCGGAGAGTCTAATAGTTCGGCTATATGAGCTTTTCCCTTACCTTTGAGGTCGATAAACTGATCTTCGATGGAGATGGCATGTCGGCTAGTGAATATATATGACTCGACATGATCATACAACTTATAAGCTTTATCTGAAGTAGTGTAGCTGATGAAAATAAACTTGATACTCTGGAAGTCGAGCTTCTTCCTGAGATTATGTGGTATTTGCGCATAAGCGATACATCCAAAAACTCGTAAATTTGATAATGATGGTTTGGAGCATGTCCAAACTTCATATGGTGTTTTGTTTGAGAGACCTTTAGAGGACATCTATTCTGAATATAAGCTGCAGTGGAAACAACTTCAGCCTAGAAGGACTTCGGAAGTGTCACATGAGCTAACATGTGGTGAGTTTTATTTTAGAATATAAAACAGCAAAAATATTATAGGGTTGGCAATATCTTTTTTGTTGAAATTTATATGTATAGCAAAATTTACAAAAAAATAGTTTCATGTATTGAGTATTTCTTTGACGTATAGCTAAACAGTCAAAATCTAAGGCTAAATATTTTCAAATCTATCATAATCAAATCAAAGTTGGGCTGAAAAGTTTTTGGTCTTGATGGTAAAATTTTAAATTCTCTAATAAAAAATAAAAATATAGCCAAATAGCAAAAATTGTCGAAATAATAAACTCTGCTAACATGCACTTGGCCGATTCGACTAAGGTTCTGTTCTTTCTAAGGCTCAGTGTCGTTGCTAAGGCAATACCCCTTGAATTCGGTAGAGATGTATTCTTCCCCGTTGTCGGACCTCAATGCTTTAATTTTTTTACCAATTTGATTTTCTGCATGCTTTTTGAATTGTCGAAAGATTTTGAAAGCCTCCAATGAAAATATTTTTTTTTAGAAGGAGTGTAGCTAATGAAAATAGATTTGATACTCTGGAAGTCGAGCTTTCTCTACTTTTTAATTCCCTGCGCATGTTCCCAAAATTATGATTGTAGTAGAGTTCATATTCTTCGTCTGTTGGCTCTTTGCCATAGATAAACGGTCACCGCTCGACCTAGAGGTGGGCGCACCCTCAGAAGTGTGCCCCCCAAAAAACTAGACAACTGGTCACGCCGACAGCATCGTCCACCACTTCCACTGGCCATCAAGACCAGTGGGACAATAACTAACCACATAAAAAACATATTGAACTAAAACTACAAACAACTTCTATGGCATTTTCTCAATGAGCAGATCCAAAGATCTCTTTGATCATTCTCTCTAATCATGACATTGGTTGTCAAACATGGGCCACCTGCAAAAATAGAATTTTTTGAGGAACCACATGGGCATTGGATACATGTGTTGAAAGTGAAAGTTGTTGATTCTAGATCTCGTGGTAATCCATGCATTGAAGTCAATGGCACAAAGCTTCGTGTCGAACGTAAATTATCCATAACAATCATCAATGGATTTATGCAGGTCAATAATCAAGCTGCAAGACATTGGATCATGTGTGCGTACTACTGTAGATGGACTATATCATTATTTAAGAAGGATTTTAGGCCAATTTTTAGGTTTATGGACAATGCTGAGTACTACGGTCACCTTGTACAATTTGGCTTGTTGGATCTTCCCGGGGAAGGGAATTGCAACAAAATTGAAAATTTGATGTGCAGAACCTTTTCAATGATTGGCCAACATTAATCATGGCTTAGAGAATATGGCATTTTCTCTCATATCCAAAGACCTCTTTGATCAGTTTCTCTGACATTGGTCGTCAAACATGGGCCATCTGCAAAAAATAGAATATAGAGTTGCTCTCAGTAACAACGTCTAGGTTCTTAAAGTTCAGATACAAAAATTTTAAAATACCGTTGGAGAATTGAAAGCAAGTACTGAACTACAATAAGGCATATGATTATGTCTGTTTGGTAGATAAGCATGATGATGATGATATCGATCGTCTTATGTCTTGATGATGTGAGATAAAATGTAAGTTCATTCTTGGTTTCATATTTGGGGAATCATTTTGAATATTGCACCATATACAAAACCATGAATGATAATGATTGATAGTTTTGATGTTGCGTAGAGGTTGAACATTAGTCATTCTTAACATGAGTCATTCGAATTCTCTAAAGATCTCTTTGGTCTCTCTGACATTGATGGTCAAACATGAGCCACATGCAAAAAACTAATTTATTGAGGAACATGGGCATGAGATACACATGAATTGAAGTCAATATAAGTACAAAGCTTTGTGCCAAACTTATATTAAGCTTACCAATCATCAATGGATTTATGGTTGAACAACAAGCAGCAAGACATTGGATCATGTGGAGTTGAGAATGGTGAAGCATGCTTCAGGGACATTTATTTTGGAGAGGGAATGGTGGAGGGCATGTATTGTCTAAGGGTCTTTGAGGAGGATGGCAATTAACGAAACATGACAGCTAGCTCAATCCAATTGATTGTTATTAGGGAAAAAAGTAATAACTATATATGCTTGAGCCCATCAACCATATAAAAGACCATACTCATGATGAGGTCGACACTCATGAGCTCAGCCTTATGCTAGCTTGCTACTTAAATTATAGGGTAGATGATGTTTTATGTACACTATGTAACAAGTCCTCAAAGAATGTGCAACATGCTTGTGCTTTTAGTGATCCATGTTTTAGTTTTGTTTTATCTCTAGCATTTTGTTCTGGAAGCTTAAAGTCCTTGGTGTTGAAAAAACTATAATCGCTTGATACCATTGCTTGAGAATCTAGGTCCAAATTTTGGGAGTGCATATTCTTCATCAAAATACTATCTTTCACTACCAAAATTAGCTATGCTATGAATTTTCTACTTATACAAACATGTTTTTTTTAACTTACTTCTTGCAACTTATAAATTTTGTGGTTGTTGCTTGATGTCGTTTGTTAATGGTCATGGTTTTTATGGTTATAATTAGTAATGTATTTTTGCTATGGATGTAGAAATGGTTTCGTCAGATGGTTGTCCACATCAGCCACCAGAGGCACCTCTCCTAGATCGCAAGAAAGGTCTAGCATTGGCTCGCAGAGCCCAGCAGGTAATTATGTTCACTTTATTTTCAAGTTATAGTAGATTTTTTTCATTTTTGATATCTATGTATTCTCAATGTCTTAAAAAAAAAATTTGATGTTGATATTCCTAATTTTTTATAAATGGTTTTAATGCAGTATCTTCTTCGGAGAGATTTCAGAAATGCCCCTATCCGCGGACATGGACGTGGATCGCAAGGCACTAAGAGGATGTTAAATGTTGTTGCTTCTTGTGAGCCAGCCGCTACCTCATCAGCAATGCCACGACCTAGTACTCATGATCATTCGGCGCCTACTTTACATGATGCGAGTCTAGTTATTATATCCAGTATTTCTATGTAATGTGTTTGTGGATCTCTTGTAATTCTCTTGCAATGTAAATTTATGTCACTAGTCAAAATAGATATAGGGTAATGATGTTAGTATTGAATAAATGCAGGTCGAGTTTCGTCTAGCACTTCAGGTAGTGATCGATCCAAACCACCCTAATAGGTCTCCAACTGTTCCTTACAAGACATAAAGACGATATCCATATCTTTTTGGACGAGTACGATAAAATATTGTTCACCTTGTTTGTTTGTATCTTTTATTTGTTTGCATTATAAGTAGTTCTAATTTTTTTTTTATTTCCATAACATACAATCTTTTGAATTTCAAGATACTTGCTCATTTCTAATTGCAAGCCATATTTGAGTGCTCAAATATATGACACTAATGATATTTTTTTTCTTTGATTTATGTAGCCGGATCCATGGGATGAAAAGATCCGTTGTGATTGTGTCGATTGCAAAGGATTTAAATATCGCAAAAGACACAAATGCTCAAGGGATTGAAAATCATGTCATGGTACATAGTTTGCTCAATCCACTAGTTTGCTACAAACATTTACAAAAATATATAATCGTGAAATATTCATTCTTGTTTAGCAAGCTTTTTGGTAATTTATTTTACTGAAAAAAGATTGTTGTGCAACATTTAATTTATTTTATTGAGAAAAAATTATTGTTTGTTGTTTATTAAATGGTCTCATATTGGACGGCATAAAAAATAACTCATTTATTGGATCCAATGCGCATTTTCAAAAATGTGGGAGAGTCACTATGGAGACACTTCAATCAGTCAAAAGGTTTGTATGCACAAGTCCTTGAAGAACTAAAAGACTTTGTTCAAATGCGACACTTGTGGACTAATGATGGACAAGAGTCAAGGTCAAGATCAACTCGTCCACCATGGATTTTGTCGAAGGAAGAGAGTACGGATATGAAGGCAGTTATTCGACATATGCGATTTCCCACTGGATACGCAGGGTCTATAAGAGGGGCATTTACTGCAGACGGCAAATTATCCGGATTAAATTCTTATGATTGGCACAAGATGATACAAGTATATGTATTTGAAGTGTTCAATTAGGGATGCATATGCATATAATCAAGATTGTTTGCATGAAATGTCATGACAATTATATTTCGGCCTATTTGTTTTGACAGCATGTATTTCTGGTGGCATTGAAAAGGTTATCTCAGAATTGTCGACCTTTATAAGGTATTGCTCGTGAGTCTTAATGTCATTCAAATTAAATGAGCACATTTCACATGTATATTAATGACATTTTTGTATTTATGTATGTGACGAATATATGCAAATGGATACATTTGAAAGACAAATATAAGAGATATAAGTCGCATGCATCTCAAAGCTATCGAAATTGTTTGTGCTTTTGAGAGATGCCTTCCTCCATCATTCATGGACATCCAAGCCTATTGGTTCACCTTGTGGATGAGGTGGAGCTAGCGGGCCCTATGAGTGCAAGATGGATGTTTTTTGTAGTTGGTAGAGAGCTAGATCTATTGTATTTATATCCCAACTTTTCATACAATATTTCACACTTCTCTTCTTCTTTCTTCTATTGAAATATTTGTAATTAAATTATTTTCATTGTGATTACTCATCAAACATATAGCTTCCTCTTCAGAGTGACATTAATTTTAACAATGATCTGCAACCATCTGCAATTCAAGCAACACCAATGTGCACAAGAAGCCCACTCAAGACATCATCAATGATACCACCAACTCCACCAAGATATCATATCAGGACTTAACATGCTCAGTACTTGCATTATACATTGCCCAACAACAGTAATTATCCGTCGCCAAAAACCGTCGCTTTTAAAAAACCATCCCTCGGGTTTTACAGTCTGCAATATTTTTATAACGTCGTCGGGCGACATTTATGCTACGGAGACGCTTATTCGTCGCTGAAACGTCGTCCTATTTGGACGTCGCATAGCGACACTAAGTAATCGTCACTCATAAAAAACCATCCCTTGGGTTTTACAGTCTGCAATGTTTTTACAGCATCGGGGGCGACATATATGCCATGGTGATGTCTATTTGTCGCTGAACGTCACTCTATTTGGACGTCGCGTAGCGACATTAAATAACCATCGCTAAAATGTCACTACACAAAATCTCGACTCGAAATCCATATTTTGGACCGATTTGAATACCGTTGTGCGGCAACGTTTTAGATCAATTGTCGCTAAACGTCGCCAGAATGTCACTAAGGTAAGTATCGCAAAGCGTTGAATATTGTTTGTCGCATGGCGACGATTAAGATATCGCCACACGATGTTTTGTTGCAACGATTGTAAAAACATATATCTGTCGCTATTAAAATCGCGAAGCGATGTTTAATTTTTCCTAAATAAAAAACTTTCATCATTTTTTGTAGTAGTGATTCATTCGCCATGGCATGAGGGTGAAGTGGTTAGGGTTTTGACTAGCCATTTCATGTTGGTTGGGTGGTTTTGCTCCACAGGTGTCCTTTTGGTTGTATGCAACAGGATCTAGTCGGATCTTCACTAGGCGATCCTTATAGAAAGGCTCTTATCAGAGTTTTGAGATATCTTCGAGCTACTATGGACTTTTTCATTTGTTATGGAGCAGTCAACAACGACAAACTCAATATTCTCAATGGTTATTCAGATGCAAGTTGGGCAAGCTATTTCATGGAACAATTGCAAGCAAACTTTGATAGCTCTATCTTCCACTTAAGCAGAGTATATCGCAGTCTCTCAATCTACAAAGGAAGTAGTATGGTTGAGGAACTTACTTTCAGATGTCAATCTCTGACAATTCTATAGATTTTGTGATAATCAAAGTGCCATGGCTTTATCAGCCAACCCTAGATTTCATTCTAGGAGTAAGCACATTGAAATTAAGTATCAATATGTCAAAAGCAAAGTTCTCGACAAAGAGATTACCTTGCAATAGTGTCGGGTAGAGGGAGAATCTACTATCAAGAACTCAAGTAGAGAGAGAAACCAATTTTGACTCAAAATGTGTAGAAATCTCATAACTCCATAAAACTTAATTACAAATGAACTAAATCACATATAAGTAGTAATCTAGGGTGAAGGGGAGTGAAAGATGATTGGACACCTTTTGTCCTCCTCTAAATCCTATTGGTTGAGTGATATATGAGTGCTCAATCTTGATTGGACCATTTTGATAGATTCTAGCATTTTGATTGGTCACTAACTCTCATGCCAACACATAGGGATGAGTCACTCACCAAATCTCAACTTGAAAAATGTAAGTAGCCTAACCTAACTCAAGCTACATCACTTTCTACTTTTGGCCAAATCAAGCCTTTACATGTGTACTTGCCTATTTTGCCTCTTATGCAAAAATGGCCTAATGAACATCAAACACTTGGCTAGATCTCTACTAACAAATTGAGTACCCCTAACTCAACATGACTAAGATTATTTTGACTATTTTCCACACGTGGGAACATGCTCCACACGTGTGAGATTTTCTCATAAACAACAATCGTAAAATAACAAAGCTAGATTTTGCCAATTTTTCACAGAGACCTATTATACAATAAAGTGCCAGAAGCACTTACAAGTTTTTCCATAAAGAACTGCAAATTGCAACACTCAATTCCATCCAGACGCTTGCGATCATACCTTGAAATGTCAAAACTCAGTTCTCCAAACGCGTCTCCAAGATCCTATTGGAATTCTAATTCCACTTCAACCATTCGATCTTGTTGCCACTGTATTTGCTACCATTTATTTCTTCCAGGTATCCATGACAAAGTCCTAGACATGGTTATTTACTCGGAAACCAGAATGTTATGAGATGATCAGATAGATGTACCTTTTTGTTTGCTCTGGAGTACCCAGTAACATTCTTGCTGCCTTTTAGCCTACTAGCATTATCGATCGACTCAGAGTTGTTCTTCTAAGCTTGTGTACTAATAAGTAGATTTCTTTACAACTATTACATTCGCGCATCATAATTATACTCTGCGTTCTTCAAATTAGTGTATAATGTGTGAATGATTGTTGTTGTTTTTACTTTTATGTTTTGTGAATCAAATACTCGCTACTCTCCTTATGTTTCGTATTGAATGAGTCGAAGAACGGAATCATGGTTGTCCTTGATGTCTTCAAATTATGTATCTATGGTAGTCTAAAACACCTACTGACTCATCGATTTATCGAATGGTTCTGTTGTGACAGATGATTCAAACACGGTGCTCTTAATTTTGTCTTCGACAGTGCAAATTGTCGCCCACCTCGCCCCTCATTTCTCAATAGATCCCTTCTCCAAAAGTTGTGTACAACTGAAAACAATAGATCCTCTCTCCAAAAGCTGTGTACAACTGAAAACAAACCATACCCTGGCGCAACTCTCACATCGCCCGCCCCTATCCATGAACTTGAACCCACGTGAGATATGCTCAATTTTGTGACCATGTGAAATGCCTCAAATGTTACGTTTGCAAATATCTAAAATGACTTTTGTCCTCAAATGAACATTAGGCCAACAGGCCATTAGAGCCACACTATCCCTGCTTGCTGTTCGGCAGGGCCAAAACACCTCTCTCTTGGCATTAAGTAGGGAAAGGCAGTTGCTCTTGGGCTCATGGGCTAAGGGACCAACCTAACCTCGTGAGGGGAAAGGTACTCATCCCCACAATCTCAACACATATAATCAAGGAACACAAAAAGTACACATAATAATGGAAAAATATAGGGCTCCATGTGTCAACACGAACTCATCACAAAATAATGACTTGAGACTCGATGACAGATATTCTATACTTTGATTGTGACACGAGAGGTAGCTGAGCGGTAGCTATCAGGGTTCTCTTTGTTTTCCAACTATTGGCCACGAGCTGTGGTAGTTACAACCTCAGAATCAGCACTGGAACTAGAAACAGAGGTTTCAGAATTAGAACTGGATTAAAAAATGGAGCTGGTTCGAGAAGATTAGAGCTAGAATTAGCAATAAAACTTACCCGTAATCCACCGATCACCGAAGGCTCCTGGCCTGCTCTGAATGTTGCTGACACGGCTTCGTGAGGATATCATTAGGCTTGGCTGTCGGCATCAGATCAATGTCTGCCAAAGAAGAAGTGGGCTAGAGTGGCTGGAAATCCATAAACTGTTTTGCATCTGGAGTTATTTATTTGCTTTTGTTATGCTACTGATCGAGCGAGCACTTTGTTTCGGTCTTTATGCCTTTGATATTGCTCTGATCGTGATCTTTTATCGATCGATTCATTGATAAGTGTTTACTGTTGATTTTTTTGGGCATGATCACGCTCTGGTCCTCCTTAAACCCTGTGGAGTAGCAACGAAGAACATCTGATTGATTTGTGGAGTAGTTCAAGGAACAAATAGAAGGACTACTTTTGTTCGGCAGCTTGTCCTTGTACGGCTTTTAAATGGTTTGAAGCCCAAACCAGCTCTCTTTTTTTTCTCTTTTCTATTGTACCGTTGTATAATACAGCTTGTATTACAGCTTTTTATGCGAAATGGGTGAAATTCATGAAATCACGGAACACCATAGCATCAGCTCGCAATGGCAGGGAAGCCATACCATAGAGAGCAATAGAATCAATAGCGAACGAAATATGGAATCCTTTAATGGTTTCTCTGTGTCTGATGATGAGTATGCGTCGGAAGGCCAGCTAACTATCTGGAATACTATCTTCGCATTTGCTTCATCCATGGCTTTGAAGGCTGCTATTTTGTTGGACATCCCTGATATTCTTGCAAGGGCAGGACCTGAAGCTACTTTGTCCTTGGAACAGATATTTTTAAAGCTACCAAGTAAAGCACCTAAGACAGATTACCTTCAACGCATCCTCAGATTCTTAGCAGTGAAGAACATTTTCAAGGAAACTGCTGTAGACACTCCGTCTGGAGTCAAGGAGTGGCGTTATGGCCTTACCAACGCTTCCAAGTGGCTTGTCAAGGAGAACAATGATTTTTGCCTAGCACCCATGGCTGTCATGCAGCTAGATAAAGTCACCCAAGCACCCTGGCATCATTTCAACGAGTGTGTTCTAGAAGGAGGTGACGCTTTTGAGAGAGCCAACGGTAAAGACGTATGGAATTTTGCAAACGAGTTTCCTTCTTTTAACAATCTTTTCAATGAGGCCATGGCTGCTGAAAGCAAGATCTCTATCTCCGCTGTTTTAAAACACTACGATGGATTCAAGGATTTGAAAACGCTCGTAGATGTTGGTGGAGGTGTGGGACTGACCATATCAAAGATCGTAACAGCATATCCTTATATCAAGTGCATCAATTTTGATCTTCCGCACGTTGTTGCACTAGCTCCTTGTATTCCTGGTAAGAAATGCAATGTTTGGCGCTCTTAAGGTGTTCATTACTTTTAGAATGTTTACAGAAAAGCCAAAGTATTTTGAGTCTGTTATGTCCGTAGCTTAAACAAATTTTGCCTAGAGCGATAAAGGCCTGTAGGATACTCGTTACTTTTTCCAGCAAGCATCTGAGATGACGCAGCAAAATGGCTCATGCAACTTTATGCTTGAATAATTTTGAGGCTCAGGCGTTGAACACGTCGGGGGAGACATGTTTCAGAGTGTTCCGTCAGCTGACGCTATAATCATGAAGGTGCATGCTCATAGTCCTTTTGAGTCTCATCAAAATCTTTGAGTGAATAAATCATGAAACACACACACGGTGACTTTCTTGAGCGTTACACGTGCTTAAGTTATTTGAGGATTGACAAGTTCCTCATACACAGTGGCCATGGATAAGGCAATGGCTGCTAGTGTTTTCGAGTTTCCTTAAAATCTTTATTAGTAGTTAAATTATGAATTATACACACGATAACTAATTTCTTGTGCGTTAAATGTTCTTAAGCTATCTGAGAATTCACAAGTTCCACAAACATCTGATAATAATTTTTGTGTTTGCAGTGGATAATGCACGACTGGGATGATGAACGATGTACCAAGATTTTACGCAATTGCTACAGGGCATTACCCGAGAAAGGCAAGGTTATTATTATCGATGTTGTCCTTGATCCATCAGAGAAAACAGATCCATACACAAACCTCAGATGCTCATTTGATCTTGTTATGATTGCTCATGCAAACGGAGGATTGGAAAGGACAAGGGAAGAATGGCACAAGCTTCTCACTAAAGCTGGTTTTCAGAGTTTTAAAATTTTCAAAATTCCTAATTTGCAGTCTGTAATAGAGGTGTACAAAACATAGGAGGAAAAGTGGTTTTGTCAAAAGTGATTTCATATTTCTTGAATCCTGATCTTCCCTACAGCCTATCGACCGTAAGAACATTGTTAATATTTCATATTAAATGCTTTACAGAATTTTTCTTCTAACCTGTATTAGTCAATTTTGCAAAACGAAGTCCCTTTCTGCCAGTTTTTGCTTTTAGATTCTAGAATCTACGGAGGATCATTGCATTACTGATTGTAAATACGGACTACGTAGCGGGCGTGAGCAGGCCCGCTGCCAATCATTGCATTACTGATTGTAAATACGGATTACGGCAGCAGGTAGTTGGTACCGCCTCCGCGGCGAGGCAGGTACCGACTGCTTGCTACATGGTAGCGGGCCTGCTCACGCCGGCTACCGTATGTAATTATTGTGTATTAGATTACGGCCTGGAGGGCCCGTTTTGAAATTTTGGGGTGAGCCCTTCCCAAAATCTCATAACGGGCCTTGAGGACCGTTATCTGACGTTATGTGCCCTTCAACACAAAAAGAGAAAAATTGAATAGGTTGAGAAAGAATTATTGTCTCTTGGAGAGAGAGCTGCAAAACATCAGCCCAATCATTTTGTACATCAGTTCATCGCAAAAAGAGCAGAAACGATCACAACCTTCTCGGTTGGCCAAAGCCATTGATCCGTTGTTCGCTTCCATAATGATTCAGGAATTTGTGAAGCGTGGCGTCGTTGTAGATACCAAGAAGCACAGACTTTTTCCAAACATTACGAATGGAATCAAACCAAGCGATTACATTATCAATGAAAATCAGGTCAAATGAAAACACAATCTCTGACAAATTATTACAATATATATGAAAATCAAGCCAAATGGAAACAGTATCACTGACAAAAAGCCAAATGATAAAACGAAGAACGAAACACCACTCAAAAGGTATTATTCTTCACACCACGATCTCTCAGACTGCAAATCCACTTGCTGCTTTCTTTATCAGCTAAGGCATCCATCCAGTACTTAACGTACTCAAACATTCTGTTCAGATTCAAAGTGAGCAAACAGAGATGGCAAAAAAGGATAGCTCTGCATATATAGTCTCTCTCTCTCTCTCTTCGTTTCTGCCCTGTGAACATTCTCGCTAAACGCAAATGATAGATTAATCTGACCTCAGCTCCCGCAGTAGGATAATCAGGATTGAGAAAATTCAAATCCCGGAACGACATGATACTGTTCTCTCGCGAAATGCCTTCACCTTGCACGTGAAACGCTTTCAACTTTCACTTTTGAAAGGTGGAAATTTATGCCCTTCAAATCCGCCTTACTAAAAATAGTAAGGCAAATTATGACATTTAATGTGTCCAATTTTAATGAGTAATCAGCAACAGCTGACCGCTGACCATAACGTACAAAGACAGAGATAGCAGGAGGGAGATGTTGGGAGAGAGCGGCGGAGAGATGACAGGAAGGAGAGGAGATGGCAGGAGGAGGGAGGCGAAAGAGAGAGATAGAAGGGATGGAGTATGCGGAAGAGATGGGAGGAGGGAGGGATGAAGTCGCAAGAGGGAGGGAGAGAGGAGAGAGGAAAGATGATAGGAGGGCGGATGGCATGAGGAAAGATGGCGGAAGGGAGCGGAAGAGAAAGGGAGGAAGGGACCGGAAGAGAGATGGCAGGAACGGGGAAGGGAGTTGGAAGAGGGAGGATACCGGAGAGAGGAAAGATGGGAGGAGGGCAGATGGCATGAGCGAGGAAAGATGGCGGAAGGGAGTGGAAGAGAGATGGAGGGAGGGAGGGAGCGGAAGAGAGAGAAGGGGGAGGGAGGTACCAAAAGAAGGTACAAAAATATGGCTTTAAATATTAAAAATTAATTGCTACGTTACCAATATGGCTCTACATAATAATTACGTACTTATGTCGAGTGTGTGTCTGAGAGAGAGATTGAGATACAAGTAGAGAGAGAGCACTCACGAGGGGGAGAGAGAGAGAGGTTCCATTACCCTATCTTATCCAGTGAAACCATTAAGTAATAGCTTGTTATAGTAATACTTCTTATGTATTATGAATGTGCACAACATAGGCCATTTTGCTCGGTAAGGATTTTCAAAATTTTTAGGTGAGGTCCGGATGGGCTGAGCCTTAAAACTTCTCTAAATTTGAACCGGGCAGAATGGCCTTCTGCCTGGCTCATTCCATTGCGTAATGGGTACACGGCTTTTTTCACATGACCTTTATAAACTTTAATAAGCACTTGGATTTATCTTATCCAATCTCAAAACGCCACGTAATATTTGACATTCAATGAAAGGTCAAATGTGCAGAATGGGCAGGGCAACTAGCGGCGACTAGCATGATGGAATCTCGGAGCAGACAGAATGGGCAGCGGAGCAGGGACATATTCCGGTTTTTAATGTGTTGGCAAATGGGCGGAATATGCAACGGGTATCCATTATGTATTATGAATGAGCATGGCAGAGGCCATTCTGCCCGATAAGGATTTTCATAATTTTTTGGGCAAGGCGCAGAGAGGCGGAGCCTAAAATATTTTGGAAAGCCGAACCGGGTATTCCATTGCGCAATGGATACTTTGACTTTTCCACATGTCCTTTATAAAGCAAAATCAGCACTGAAAAAAACAGTGACATTTTTTGCTTTTTAAGGAGCCCACAAAATGGGCAGAATATGCACAAAGAATCCATTACTTACAAGTGATAAACTACGGTGTATTCAAGAATGTGATTAACTATCAACGCTCTGCTTAATCCGTCACTGACAAATTAATTTTAAACGAAGTAGTCCAAAATTATTTCAAGAGACCCAAATAGCACGAATTTTGGTGGCGTTTGAAGTAAACATTTGAATTGTTACCTTTCTTGTTGGGAGACTAATTATTGAGTTCTACTATTGAATCTTCACACTATGAAAAAATCAAGTTATGTTATTGTCCATTATAGTAATAAATGGGCTCCATGAAGATGTTATTAATTCTCCAAGAGTAGCATGACACCATCACTATCATGAAGGCTCCTTGTAGCCATGATTGATAAAACTTCCCCTTGGCCAAAGACTTTCAATAAGGTTGTAACAAGTTCACCCTTCCTCATTTTTAATCCAAAAAATGACTTTTTCATGCACTACAACAAGACGCCCAATTTTTAACTCTCTTTTTTAGCGTTTTTTGAAAGAGAGGCATGAGAGAAGTGGAAAGCTCGAGCGTTGGGTCCGTAGGGTAACCTCGGTACTATAAGCCTTGTAAATTTGAACGTGATTTTCAAAGACTTATAGGGAGGTTTATAGGGAGGCCCAAAACATTTCAAAAATCTCTACTAACGAAGAGTTATGCATAGGTTCTTAAGGAGGGTTATAAGGAGACCAAATGCATTCCAAAGTACTCTATTGACCGAGGGTAATACCGTGACTGATGAAAAAAAGGCCCCTCGGTAGAAATCACAGAATGTTATAGAATGAAAATGAATGGCACTTTTGAAAATTGTTGTTTATCAAAACATTGAATTCCATTTTCTATCAACAATAGTAGCCATATACACAAGGGAATTAAGAAATTTATGCATCACAACAATATCAGGACCACAATTTGTGTACTCACATGCGTCGAGTTTTTGTTTGATATCGACTAATCAAATGATAAAGTGCAATTACATATGTGAGCAATGTGATTAATATTACAATAAGTTGCAATACATCATATTGTCTCACTTATTTATTTGCTAATTCCTCATTATCAGTTATCGCATCATCATGTGACAAATCCACCAAACCAAACGAGTTTATCTCTAATTCTACCCAAATATTTCCTATAGCTTCGTTATTAATAAGTTGATCTTCACAAGCTAATCGCGATGGTGACAACGAGGGAGATCGAGAAGCTGTGATATGCGACGTCGACCCATCCAATAATGATGCATCGCGCTCAATAGATCATCATTTCTTTGTGAAGCATGCACATCCTCTAAAAATGTGTCATTGAGTCCATCGCGATCTTTTTGGCATCGCCAGGTCCTCCATGACATCTCTATCCTCCAAAATTCTTTTACTTCGAAGAGCGACTTGAATCACGTATCACCATCTGAGATCTGAACGGTTGGGGTGAAAGACCACATGAAATTGATCATTGTTTCTATAAACATTGGCTCGTAATTAGTATCTATAGTTATGTTACAATTGTTTGGGTATACACACAATATAACTCTTTTGTATACTAAAAATTGATTGATTGACAACAAAAGAGCATTGACTACTTGTAGACATACATACTTGCTCACTTTGTTGAGGAAAAACAATGTACCGCTTTGATCCTGTCCAAAGCTTGGTGGAGTCATTAAAAAAATAACCACTCTCATCTTTTATCACAGTTGCATTGGAACCATTACAAATAACTTTGAACCATTTGACATCAACATACAAAAGCTGAATTGTCTAAATCCAACTTCGAGTATGTCATTAATTGTCCACAATAATCAAGTCGAGAAGATAATAAATGGGTGTCACTTGTGCTTGCTCGACTCTCTTGGATAAAATTTGCCATGACTCCACAATCAGAGGTATTTTTGTTTTTGTTAATGTGCTCTGTACGAAAAAGTCTACCATGCGTCCACAATGCATTGTATTTTTTGTACTAAATGAGAAAGAACAAAATGTGTTAGGGAAATAATAAATTTTAATTGATGACTTCATGTTCCAAGCTATATTACCCTATATATCGCGTGATATCAAGAAATAGTTAAACACGTGGATGATGTACATAGCTTACATGAAAATTGCACCTCTTGCAAAATCTCGCTCTCTCTCTGTTACTCATTGTTTGTCGTGGCTTCTCTAATGGCATCACGTAGCCAATCAAACGTCATGTCCTTGCGTAGAAGGGTGAGGTCAGGTGGGTATGGCTGTCTTCTATGCCCTCTCTTGAAAGTGGCTCGAGCGGTTTGTCTACAAGCCTTGGCCTCTTCATATCTCGAAATCCACTTTTGCATTTCATCATTATTAAGAATGCAAAACTTATTCAACTTCTTCTAGAGAACTCACTCATTCACTTTATCGCTCCTTTTTCCTGAGGAACCTCCCCAACAACATGTTCATCATCTTTATTATCCCAGAGACTAAGGAATCGAAGGATCGTTATGAGCAAGAAAATCTGTGATATAAACCATGGATTCTTGCACTAGCCACCCTTCCGCCATGATACCCTAAGGCCCTCCTCTTTGTCTTATGAAGCCTTTCAATTTTTTTATTAATTGTTCCAAGAAAAAAATCCATCGACTATGGATAGTGCTTGTATTGATAATATTGATCAATGAGAGAATTTCAGAACCACAATATTAATGGTCTAGGATGGACTATGAATAGGCAATTGATGAAAGTGGATGATGTACCTGCAATGGCCCCCGTCGATGAACACCAGATAGATACACACCATAGCCAATAGAAGCCACTCACAGAAACACAGTGTCCTCCAGCCTCATCCACCAAATGCACAATGAGATGCGTTTTAAGGTTGAGAATGGATGTGGGAAAGTGCTTCTCAATCAAACATATTGCCTCGATTAAGCTTTGTATTGCATGTTGAAAAATGAAAAATCATCTATCTTGACTTTAGGCTTTTAGCAAAGTTTTTTCTCTATGTATGTGATGTTCCATATTGTAAATGCCAAATTTGGCCTAGAAGAAACTCGTGCTACATAGTTTCTTGAAGTCTAGTTTCTCATATACAACTTGCATATAGAATGTAGACATACATATAGAATGTAGACATAGAAATGTCAATAATAGGCTTGTAGAAACTCGTAGCACATCACATGCAATGGTTGTAAGCGTTCCATAGTGACATGCAAGGCATGCACAAAGTGAATTGGACACATGCATGATGATTTGTACAATTCTAGTTAAAAATTTGACATTTGGTAAAAGTAGGTAGAAATGCATGCATGTGTAGTGACAAATGTCACTAGTTCTCTAGTTCTCACTTTTAGATGTGGATGAAAGTTGGAGAGAGATGGTTCTACCTTGAGGTACTCCAATCTCCATAAATATGTGTACTCTCTCTCATAATTTTTTATGAAGAACCAAGCTTTGAAGCTATTTCATGTCAATTTGGATCTATACTATTGTTTGCTTGAATTTTGCTCTCTCTTTCTCTCTCTAACTCGAGTAGAGGCTTATGCTAATGCATTAAATTCTTGTACTTCTTCGCTTTTGTTTTTAAATCATTCTTTGATTCTTAGCATGCTAGATTGTGATTTAGCTATAAAATATTGTACTAGATCTTGACATTCAATCTAGAATCAATTTATGTGCTAAACACAAAGCTTAACAAGATCATTCACACTTGAGAATCATTCCCCACACGTGTGAGCTTGTTGGAATTTTATCATCGTATTAGAGCCAAATTAAGCTTTGCATGCTATTATCCTGTTTGTGCAAGAATTTGTGAGCCCAATAAAAAAAGAAAAGTTGTTGATCACTTTTCTTTACCTATCTTGAAAAGTGTTTAGATCAAAGAGGATAGAAACAAGAATTTCATATCAGAATTGACATTGTACGGAATTCTGGAATTCCGCACGTGTGAAAATCAAATATTTTTAGACCTCTTTATTTCCTTCATAATTGGTCCAAAGATTATGATGTTATAGCTTGATGGAAAGCTTATAAGGTGTACTTTCCATTGCAATTAATCTCAAATCAATTTGATGTGTCTATCAAGAGTTATAAGCTCTTAAAGAGGGTAGGGAGAGGTCCAAAATCTGAGTGACCACTTTTTGATTTGATTTGAGTATTCAACACAAGAAACTCAAGATCAAGACAAAGTTTGGAGTTATTGAACACTTTGAGCCTTCTTTGAATCATTAGTGTTTTCTTTTGTAGCATCTAACACATGCTAAAAGTAGAATTAAAACTTGTCTATACTCCTCAATTCATTTTGAGAGACTGATCTAGATTATCTTGTTTTGTGGAATATTTGAGATCTATCTCAAATACAGTTGCAAGTTTTTCACATAGGATTGGTAGCACACTCTTGAAAATTCCTATAGTGAAAGAGAGTAGCAACATCAAGTTTGTTTGGAACAAGCTCAAACATATAATTGTCCAATAACAAGAAGTCTTCACAATATGGCACCTATAGGAGGATATCTCTTAGAACCAAGTGAAAGACTAAGTACCTCCAATTATTCAATATGGAAGGTTAGGATGGAGTCAGTTCTTATACTCCAGAATGTTATGGACATGGTACTTGGTATTGAGGAGGAGCTTCAAGCACAGCTTGAAATACCAAAGTATAGGAAAAGAGCTAGAATGTTCTACACTTCATTAAAATAAATGTCTCTAATAAGATTCTAAGAGAGATAGGATCTTGCACCACTGCTAAAGAAGCTTGGGATGCACTTAGGTCAATCTATGAAGCTAAGAACACTTCTAGAATACTCACTCTTAGAAATCAGATTTTTCAAAGTTTTCAAAGAAGTGAGGAGAGTGCATCAAATTATGTTCTAAGAGTAAAAGATCTTCATAGGGAGCTTGCTTGTGTTGGTGTCACAATCAATCAAGATGAACTAGTGCAAGTCATTCTTAATGGCTTAAAAGAAGACTATGATAATCTTGTTCAATCCGCTGTCATAAAGGAGGAGTTGCCCAATTTGGAGACTCTTCAAGGAATTCTCATCTCTGAAGAAGCAAGGCAAAGTTACAAACTTTCAAGGATGAACAAACTCGAGCATATTGGGAGTGACAAAGCTCTCTTTGTCAAGGACAAGCATAAAGGGAGGAGCAAGAACTAGTTTTCTCAAGCTTTCAACAAAGACAAAGCCAAGGACAAAGACAAAGATGGTGAAGATGATGACTCAACTCATCCTTCTACTTCCAAGACCAAGAAGAAGAAAGTCAAGTGTTTCTTGTGTGGCAAGAAGGGACACTATGCCTCTAATTGCTTCAAAAAAAAAAATCAACTCAAACAAGAAAATCTCTCTAATGAGAAAGAAGAAGACTTTATTGCAAGTGATGGAGAAGGATCCCTCATGTTGTCAAGCTTTTTTTCAACACCCTTTAAGAAGGATGGAGCATGGTATATCGATAGTGGTGCCTCATCACATATGTGTTGTTCAAAGGAGTCTTTTGACTCTATTGTACCTTATAAAGGACTTAAAAGATCTATTTATACAACAAATGATCATGAATGCTCTATAAAAGAAATTGGCAACATTCCATTAAAACTTGCTTCTTCTAAAGTTCTATCACTTTCCAATGTTCTTTTTGTTCCTAAGCTTACAAAGAACTTGATAAGTGTTGGAAAGTTGCTTGATTGTGGTTGTGATGTAAAATTCAATTCCAATACTTGCTTTATTAAGAAAGGTGATGAGATCCTAGCTAATGGATCTAGATATGGTGGCATCTTCAAGTTAAATTCTTATGAGAATGCAAACTTTTGTGAAATTGCTCTTATGTCTAAGGAGGAGTTATGGCATAGAAGGTTGGGGCATCCTAACTATAAATCTATGCTTTCTATGATCAAGAATGATAGGGCTATTGGCCTACCAAAGATATCAAGTCATGCGAGGCTTGTGCTATTGCAAAATCACATAGAAAGCCATATCAAAAGTCTTCCATTAAGACTTCTCATCCTTTGGAATTAATTCACTCAGATGTTCATTTTTCTTTCTCAAAGAGTATTGGTGGTGCAACTTGTTTTGTTACCTTCATTGATGATTTTACAAGATATACTTGGTTGTATCTTCTTTCTTCAAAAGCTATGGTGTTTGAACACTTCCTAGTTTTCAAAGCTTATGTTGAGAAACAGTTTTCTTTCAAAGTTAAAGCTTTGAGATGTGATGGAAGAGGTGAATACATCTCCAACAAGTTCTATGATTATTGTGAGGTTGAAGGAATTAAGAGAGAATTTTCTTGTGCTTATTTTCCATCTCAAAATGGAGTTGCTGAAAGAAATAATCGATCTCTATGTGAATGTGCTAAAGCAATTCGAGTTGAGGCTTTTTTGCCTATTGAATATTGGGGAGAAGCAATTAATTGTGCAGATTATTTGTGCAATAGATTACCTCACAATGCACTTGCAGGAAGATCACCATATGAAATTTTATTTAAGAAGAAACCTAAGGTTAATCACCTTAGAGTTTTTGGATGTGCTTGCTTTGTTCATGTACCCTTGGAAACAAGGAAAAGAAATGATCCAAATTCAGTCAAAGGGATCATGGTTGGACACTCATCCAACAAGAAGGCATACAGAAAATGTTCCCTCTACCTCAATTACAATTGAGAGTAGAGATGTTATTTCTCATGAGAATCAAAAATACATCTTTGATGAGGCCGAGATCAAAGATTCTCAAAAGGATTCTCCTATCATCAACCTTGAAGATTATCATGGAGAGTGCTGGAGGGTTTGCAGATCCCAAGGCAACCCTAACCTTAGTTAATAAGTGAGAGGCATTTGGCACCCTGCATGTGTAAGTCCAACCCGATGATCACATAGTTATTTGATTAGTTACAAGTCAAAAAAATGAATTTAGGTCTTTTTTGCGAGACTTTTAATGTCACAGGGCCTAAATGTCAAGTTAGTGAATAAAGTTGGGTTTCCCTCCAATTTGGATGGTTCTCACTCTTTTTTAAATTTGAATAATTAGGGAGATAGAAATGGACCAATAGGATTCAGAGGCCATGGTTCTCCTCTCTACTATAAAAAGAGACCAACTCGAGTTCCTACACATTTTCACATTTCAATAAAGCAGATTGGTTCTCTTGTGAAATGGATTGATGAATGTCTTTGCTCTCTATCACTTTTCCTCTATCTCTCATGCTTATTTTGGATTTTGCTAATTGTTGGATCTGATTGTTATTGGAATTGCATGTTATTATACTTTTTATGAGAGAGAAAGGGAGAGAGAGAAAGAGTAAGCTATCTTTGTTGTGGATCTAGTGTTAGTGGATGTAGTGCTAATGCTTAGGGATAATGGACGTTAGAGTTAGATGTGAATCTTCCATTCATGCTGAAATCTGAACTATACTATCGCTCTCATGGAAACGAATCTATGCGTGACAACTAACTTCGTCTCTTTGATGCTAGATTGATTAGATCTTGGATTGAGGTTAGGCAAGGAGAGAAACCCACTACAATTTTGGCATCGTTGCCGGGAGCTATGCATGTTTGTGGATGGTTAGCTTGCATTAGGCATCTTGTCATTGCATGAATAGTGTTAGATCTGCATTTAGGATTAGTTTGGGAGTGATTTTTGCCTGATTTGAGTGGATTTGTTTGTTTGCAATCTAATTTGATTGTAGAACAGGGAAAGCTATTCAGATCACCAATCTTAAAGTCCATTTGGATCTAAGATATCTGGAAAAAAAAAAATCGGTCAAATCTATCAGATTTTGGTCAAAAGGAGGTAAAAATCGTCATCAGAGATGATAACTTTTTGTCCTCTTTTAGGAAACCTTCACCGAGTTGCAGACACCTTCGGCTTTGGTCACAGAACCTTCAATTTGAAGGGCAGACAATCCTTCCCAGCAGATTTCCAGAAACATCAGAAAAACTGTCAAAAAAAAAAAATCAAAAAATCACCAAAATCCTAAAAACACGGAAAAAGAACCTTTGCCCGATTCACTGTGCATAGGTGTGATTCAGATCTATCTACTACCAGGTCGGCAAAGAATAATACCAAAAAATAGAAGGTTTTTTCTGAGGATCAGTTGTCATATTGTCATATTTTTGCCAAAAAAAAAGTCACTTTTTTGCACAAGTATTACTCTTGATTTTTTGCCAAAACCTTCGCCGAGTTTTCAAAACATTCTATTTATAGTAAAATACTATTTTTGAGTTCGGTGAACATTCTTCTTGTCCAGATCATAGAAAATCTTGATTTTCACCCTCGCCAAACTACATAAACTGTATTTTGTTGTGTCAGATACCTTCGTCAGGTTTGCCATAGCTTTATCTATGTCAGATTTTGCATCTGAGAGTTCGACAAAGGTTATTTTTCTAGAAATTGTCAGAAAAATTGATCAATGATTTTTTTTTTCAAAATAGCACTGGTGAACCTTCGCCAAGCCAATCTTCGCCCAAGGAACCTTCGCCAGTTCTATTTTTAGGTTCTGATTTTTCAGATCAAGTCTCTTTCAAAATTTGGGTTAAATATGATACAGTCTAATTTGGATTTTGAGAAATTTTTCATTTTTAGAAGTATCGATTGATTGAATTCCGAAATCTTTTTCACAATATAGAAATCAGATTCTTGAAAAGTGGAATAGATCTAGCAGATCTGGTCTGAGATAGTTTTGATTGAAAAATCTAGATCCAATCTCATTGTCTACTTGATTTGAATTTGTGAAGATGGATGCCCCTAGAGGTGCTCCTCAGGAAGTCAATCCAATCTTTGTTAGAAGAACACCCCATTTGGATCTACCCAAATACAACGGATTAACAGATCCAGTTAAATTTCTTCAGATCTATGCTGAATCCTGTGAAGTCTATGGCAAAATTTTCCCTCGAGATAAACTTAAGTTTTTTCCTATGGCCTTAACAAGCGCAACACAAGATTGGTACTATAATCAAGATGAAACTGAGCGTACAGACTGGGAGGTTGTTAAACGAGTCCTTATCACACGGTTCAAACCTCAAAAGTTTATGGAAGACCCTTTCCTACTTTAGAGTAAAATTAATGTGGGAAAGTGAAAAATGGTTCGAGATTACGTTGAAAGGGTGAAACGCCTCAGATCTGAGTGTGAACCTAAGCTAATTAAAATGTCATGGTTATGTGATTTTTGTCAGGTTTACCTAAACGAATCAACGTGAGCTGAAACGCCATAATGAGTATGCACTCTTGCAAAATGCTATGGATGATGCAATTCAGGAGGAGGATGAAGATTCAGACGATGAGCCGAATATCAATATGTTGCCTTATAAAGTAGGGTATACTACTACGACATCCACCACTATTGCATCAACAAATGTCAACTACTGCAGAAATGATGCTCAATGAGTTTGAAAAACTCGGGAAGAACCAGCAGAAACAGATGGACAAACTACTACCGAATTTTTATTATCTTCTTTGCGGATTTAGCAAGACCTATATACAAACTGACTATTGTTTTTATTTGGATAGTAGAGGCATTAGAAGCCTTTGAAAAATTAAAAAAAAGCATTAACTTCAGCACCAATATTGTGTTTTCCAGATTGGACGATTGAATTTCATGTTCACACGGATGCCTCAAAATACGCCATTGGATCAGTTTTGACTCAGCCAGGTGACTATAAAAGATTTGCAAGCAGACAACTTACAGATCTAAAGACGAATTATTCAACAACAAAACGTGAGGCGTTAGCCATGATTTTTTCTATTCGGAAATTTCGTCACTATCTCATGGAAACACACTTTGAATTTTATACGGATCACCAGCCATTACTTTACTTGGTAAACAAGACATGCAATATTAGACGTATTGCAAGATGGTTACTATTATTGAGTGAATTTGACTTTCGAATTGTGGTTCAAAAGGGAAAGCAACATTGTCTAGCTGATCATGTGTTGTGAATCGAATCTGCACCAGTTAATACTGAAGTGGATGATGAATTACCAGATGCTGCATTATTCTATGTAGAAGCAAGACCTGAGTGGGTAGCAGATATTGTTGAGTACCTAATGCTAGGACAACCGAATGACTCTTTGACAAAAGTACAGAAGAGACAATTGATTCATAAGACTCAACCTTATCAATTGATTGCAGGACAATTGTATCGTCGTGGATCAGACAATATTCTATGTAGATGTGTTTTACCGCATGAAATCCCAGATTTAATCATGTTTTCACATGATGGCATGGGCGGAGGACACTTCTCTACAGATATTACTATTTATAAACTTTTGCAATCAGGTCGTTGGTGGCCTACGTTTCATAAGGACACAAAAAATTATATTTAGACATGTGATGTTTGCCAGCGAGCACGACAGCCTCTTAAACAGAACTATGAATTCTTGCATCCAGTTTTATTGCAAGCACTGTTTGAAAAATGGAGACTGAATTATGTTGGTCCTATTCATCCTGCCGCGCAAGGATCTCAGGTCCGATATATTATCGTAGCAACTGATTAAATGACCAAGTGGGTTGAAGCCAAAGCTGTCAAAGTTGCTGATGCAAAATCTACGGCCAAGCTTCTCTATGAAAATATTATTATCAGATTTGGATGTCCGATCAAGATTGTCAGTGACCTGGGTACACACCTTGTTAATCAAACAATAAAGTGTTTACTGGAAGATTTTTTTGTTATACACATATCTAGTATTCCTTACTATCCCAGAGAGAATGGCCAAGCTGAATCTTCCAATAAGATTCTCTGCACTATTATGACAAAGACAGTTGAAGCAAGTCGGTCTGATTGGGAACATAAACTGTATGCAGCGTTACGGGCATTCAGAACCGCTTACAAAAATAGTACAAATCAAACACCCTTTCAACTGGTTTATGGTCAAGATCTTGTTATGTCGAATTTTTAATCCCATCTTTATGCATAGCGACAACAGAATGGTTAAATGATGATAAGTCTTTACAACTAAGTCATGAAGCGTTGCACAAATTATTTGAAACACGATTGATGGTAGTTCATGCGTTAGCAGCAGAGCCAAGCTGATCAAGAAAAAATTGAAGCACTTGGATGGAAAACGATTTGATACTCTAGTGACTGGCAGCCGATTATGCAAGTTTTGGCAGCCTGCTCTGTCAGTTCAGCAAGCCTGATCTCAATGATTTTTAATTTTGTTTGTTTTTCAATTTTTTGGTTTCAATATTTAATTGTTCGATTTTTGTTTGAAAAAGACAATAAAAAAAAAAGAATGAGAAAAGACTGATTAGCAAAAGTCAGGAAAGTCATCAGTATGGAAAAGAGAAAGAGAAGTATTTTTGAAAAAAAGGACTTATAAAATCACTGTTTCGGTCAAATGTTGTCTATATAGTATCAGAAACCTTTGATGAGCCTCCAGACTGTACATCCACTTCAGATATGTCTATATTGAGGGTTCTGAAGAGGAAATGTTTTTGAAGAAGAAGAATTACCGGCACCTGTTTCACGCCAACTAAGGACGGTACCATCAGGTCCTACTACTGTTGCCGCCTCCACGATAGTAGATTCTGGTGATGCTCTCAGTTTAATCTCAAGCCTTGCGCAAGTGATCTAGTCTATGCTTGACAAGAAAAAAGAAATGGAACAGAGAATTTCAGACATGGGATCCGAAAACACTCTCATCAGCCAGAAGATTGTTCAGCTGGATCGAGAATTGGAGATTGCCAAGCAACATGAAGAAAAATTTGAAGCTAAAAAGAAGACGGCACAACAACAAGCTGATCGCCTCGAAGGATACGTCAGCTCCCTACATAATGCCCTGACAACCGCACAAGATCAGGTGGACAAGGACGTGCAGGATGCAAAGCAAAAAGTGCAGCTGCTACAAGGTGAACTGTAGATGGCAGAGCAGGATCACACACGTCTCCAAGGTGAATTGGATGCAACCACCCTTGAGCGTGATGCGTATCTCCAGACGCAAATACCAAATCATCCAATAACTCCGACGGAGGTCACGTATTTGTTCAAGAAAGTGGAACTTACAAAGTGGCCCTTCAGGGATTCGGTTGCTTTGACAGGTTCAAAGGAGCAGCTTCAACTGAGTTGGTAAAGGCTAAAGCAACTATTAGTGCCTATGAAAAAGCAGTCACTCAGGTTTTGGAAGCTGGACCACAAATCCCAGTTCCGGTCATGCAGCAATTCTCCCCTCCGCACCAAACTGCAGTACCAATGGATACAAGGCTAGATTCGGGCATGGACCAGGGAGAGCTCCATAAATAAAAAAAAACAACCGCAAGTTTTACATGCAATGCAACCAGGTCCATCCTCATTAAGGACCACACCGTTATTCAGAAGGCCCATCAGCGTCGAGGACCAAATCCAGAGTTTTCTAGCGCAACACATGAGTCCTCGCGTGGTTGTTGGGTCCTTAAGTTCAAGACCTCTGAAATAGAGGCTGGCAAAGAAGTGGACAAAATACCCGCATTGGGAGAGTAGCCGACACGGAGAGTTACCATTTTTGAGAAAACTCTGGAATCAATCAAGAGTTATGTGGCCAGCCCTCGCCAATTGCGTGTAGATTCGTATTAAGTACCGATGCCGAGAAGGAATAAATGGAAGGATTTGGGATTGGCTATGGACAAACCACAATCCATGTGCCCAATCGGCCAATTATCCATCGGCCATACACCTGGACGATATCAGTGGATTTCCACCGGGCCTTACAAGCATACCAACGAGAGAATATCCACTCTCCCGATCCGACAGTGCAACAATTGACGATGTTTGCAAAAGATTTAACTCTGTTGTGGCAACCAGATGGGATGATTGCCTTCCTCCTCTGGCATTTGATCCAAATAAGCCAATTGTTGGAGAGATGGAGATGAATGAGTTAAAAAAAGGTGTCGTATATTAGAAACGAAACATAAGCTCAAAGAGGTAAGACGAACATGAATGAGAAACAAACTTGAACAGAAAATGTTCGTGCGCAGCGGAACGAGCTATACGACTCTCTCCGTAAGCATGACTACGCCTATCAGAACAAAGAAAACGGTAGTGATGGGAATCATAGTAGTTCTTGATTACATAGCCAAACTTTAATAAATGAATGAAGCTCCAGAAGAATGGTTTGTCGCGAATAGTAAGACAAACTATTCGTCGTGAATGATTCGCGAAGAGCTAGACAATGCTCAACTGATAATTAGTCGAGAATGATTCATGAAAGACAAGACTAGATGTTAGTCGTCTATTACTAGAAAGAACAACTAGAAAGATCAGACAAAATGAATGATAAGCATAGTAGTATTAACATAGATCTGAATGCAGAACAAAGAGCTGTATTAGATTAAGTATATCATGTATACATGTTAATAATGCGGTAGAGCACAAGACAATAGCGGACGAAACCACGTGCCCTACAAAGCTTACAATCTGTAAAGGAATAAAACCTTATTGCTGACAATCAAGAATCAATGTGCAAGGCATCTACTTCGTCTCATTCACTCATTAACCTAAATACACAAATGGTATCCAGTACATATATACATTATATTACAGGTGTGCAGATGTGGAAAGTACAGAGTGGATGTGCTGTCTGTAAGAGATCGTGGGTGGCTGCAGTCATTAGTAGCGCAGCTGCATGGGGTGAGCGTAAAAAGAGTGTGACGTCAGTCAGTGCTGAAGTGATCGTTGGTGATGACAATGTAAAAAAAAATGTGTCACTTTTACAATAGCCTTAGGATTAGATTTACAGGGTGCCTTTGCTTTTAGGGCACCTTTGGCATTCTATAAGATAGTGTCCCCTTTTCGCCTGTCACCATAACTGTGTAAAAACACAGTGACACAATTCTTTTGCCTTTTCTTCGTCTGTGCGAATTTGCTTGTAAATATGCAAACTGCACGACAACGTTAGTAAATATGCAGCATGAATGGAGGCAGATTAAAATGGGATTTAAGGAGAGGAGAGAGAATAAATCCAACACCCCCTCTTAATCTGGATCCGTGAATGTCTTGATCTTCAGACTGAGCAATGCACAAAATTTGTTGTGTGCATTAACACTTAGTGCTTTCGTGAAGATGTCTGCAACCATGTCTTGCATTCTACAGTACGTTAAGCTCACCTCTCTGTCGAGAACCTTGCCCCTGATGTAGTGATATCTAATCTCAATGTGCTTACTCCTAGAATAAAATCTAGGGTTGGCCGATAAGGCAATAACACTTTGGTTATCACAAAACAAAATTGTAGGGCTGTACTGATATAGATTGATGTCTGGCAAATTTCTCAACCAAAACGCTTCCTTAATAGATTGAGAAGCAGCAATGTATTTTGCTTCAGTAGAAGAAAGTGCAATAGAGGTTTTCTTACAACTATTCCACGAAATAGGACCGTTGTTGGGAGAGAGGGAGAAAGAATAAATGACGAACACGAACGAGAAAGAAAAACTCGAATGAGAAGCGAACTTGAACAGAAAATGTTCGTGCGTAGCGAAATGAGTTAAATGACTCTCTCCCTAAGCATGACTATGCCTATCAGAATGAACAGAATTTAGTGATAGAAATCACAGTCATTCTAGATTGCCTAGCCAAACATTTAAATGGATGAAGCGCTAGATGAACAATTTGTCGCGAATTGCAAGACAAATTATCTATTGCTTCGCGAAGAGCTAGACTGTACTCGACTGATAATTAGTCACGAATTATTTGCAAAAGACAAGACTAAAAGCTAATCATCGATTACCAAAAAGAGCAACAAGAAAGATCAGACAGAATGAAGAATAAGCATAGCAATGTTGACAGATCCAAAACGCAGAACAAATGAACTGCAATGTGCTTACTCCTAGAATGAGATCTAGGGTTGGCCGATAAGGCAATAGCACTTTGGTTATCACAAAACAAAATTGTAGGGATGTACTAATACAGATTGATGTCTGACAGCAAATTTCTCAACAAAACGCTTCCTTAATAGATTGAGAAGCAGCAATATATTCTGCTTCAGTAGAAAAAAGTGCGATAGAGGTTTGCTTACGACTGTTTTATGAAATAGGACCACCATTGAAGAAGAATGTAAATCTAGATGTGGACTTACAATGGTCTGCATCTCCTCCCTAGCTTGCATCAGAATATCCACTGAGCTGATGAAGATTGTCATTGCTGACATCTCCATAGTAGATGCACTGGTCCATGGTAGCTCGAATATGACTCGAATAAGAGCTTCCAATGGGTAATTCTAGGATTAGCCATGTATTGGCTGAGTGAGCTGACAACAAAAGAGATATTTAGCCTTGTACAGACCATTGCGTACATGAGAGATCCGAGTATTGATCGATACGGGTATCCTCTCATTTGCTCCTCTTTTGGCTTTGTCTGGGGACATTGGTCCTTTGACAAATGCAGGCCTGGATCCATTGGTGAGTGAGCTAATTTACAATTCATCGAATTGTATCTGTTAAGAACATTATGAAGATACTTTTGTTGAGTGATGTAATTCAGTCGATTTGCTCTGTCTCTGTGGATTTGAATTCCAAGACAGAAGTGAGCTTCGTTCAGATTAGTCATGTCGAATTTTGAGAACAACATTTGTTTTGAATCCTTGACCATATTGTTTGAATAAACGTTGCAATCAGTAGTGCTTGGCTTAAATCCTTGTTCAATGAGGAATGTGTTGATCCTCTAAAACCAAGTTCTGGCATATTGTTTCAAGCCATACATTGCCTTATGGAGTTTACAGACATGATTCTTCATGCCATCCAAAACGTATCCTTCGGGCTGGATCATGTAAATATCTTCTTGTATAACTCCATTCAAATAGGCTGTTTGTACATCGAGTTGATGTACTTTGAGGTCGACAGCTACAATATAAGACAGGAGCATTCGGATCGACGAATGTTTGACGATTGGACTAAAAGTCTCACTGTAGTTGACATTCAAAATCTGGGTGAATCCTCGTGCTACCAGTCTAGCCTTACTTCGATCAATCGCTCCGTTGGTGTTATATTTGATCTTAAATATCCATTTGCAATCAATAATATTATAGCCAATAGGAGCTTCGACTAATGACCATGTCTGATTCTTGATCAGAGAGAAATACTCTTTGTCCATAGCTTCTCTCCAGAGATCAGAGTCTGATTGGCGAAGTGCCTCTTCGACTGTCGTCGGTTCTTGCATTAAAAGACAGACAGATTCAGGAGTATATCTGTGGGTTGTGTGCGCACTCGGCTGGGAGGATTTGACTGATGAACCGCTCCTATATATTCTCCACCGTTATCTGACCTTAGGGCCTTGATTGTCCTTCCAGTCTCCTTTTCTGCACGCTCCTTGAAGATTCTGAAGCAGTTGAAGGCTTCGGATTTCTTTTTTATGAAGTACAACATCGTTCTTCTCGAGAATTCATCAATAAATGTTATAAAATACTTGGCTTTCTTCAGCGAAGGATTTTTCATCAGACCACAAATATCTGAATGTACAACATCTAGAAATCCTCTAGCAACATGTTGATGGCTTGACTTAAATGGCTTCCTAGTCTGTTTTCCAACTAGACAATCTTGACAGACAGGTAGCTCGACTATTTCACGAGGATATTCAATTGATGGCTTGACTTAAATGTCTTCCTAGTCTATTTTCCAACTAGACACTCTTGACAGACAAGTAGCTCAACTGTTTCGCGAGGATATTCAAGATCAAGAACAATAGATTGTCTAGACATTCGTTGTACAGCAACATAATTTAAATGACCAAGTCTATAATGCCAAAGTAAACCTTTATTTGATTGAATTGAAGTACTAAGAGCCTGACTAGAGGCAGAAAAACAATGACTTAATTTATACAAGTATCCATGCCTCTTTCCGAGTGCTAGGATCTTGCCTGTCCTAGAAACTACTTTACATTGATCACATTCAAATTCTACTCTGTGTCCTAGATCTGTGATTCTGCTTACAGAGAGCATATTTGTAGATAACTTAGGTACATACAAAACTTTGGAGAGTAGCGTAGATTGATCATTTGCAAAGCATAATCTTAGAGTGCCTTTACCTTTAATAGCTTGTGTGCTATTGTCGCCAAGGTAAATGAATTTCTGGGTACTATAAGGTGTATAGGACTCAAAACAGCCAATCAGACTAGTCATGTGCTGAGTGGCTCTGGAATCCAGGAACCAAGAACTGTCGCCAGATGCTCCTTGATGGTTGGTCATGAAGGCATCATGATCCGCTTCTTGAATGGGCTGTGGAGCTTCTGCAGCTGCATTTGCCACTTGATTCGACTGCCCTTTGTTGTTGTTCTTCGCTTGAAGTATTTGGCATCTTGTATTTCGTGGTTGTTTCGTTTGCAGTATCTATCGAAGAGCTTCTTCTTTGTCTACGGATTCGACTGTTCCTTGTGCTGAGCTGGTTTCTGGTCTAGCTTTGATTGCTTCAGGCCTTTCTTCTTCTTCTGCTTTGTCGTGCTCTTATTGGTGTACAAGGCATGAGAATCAGCTGAGGAACTCGAGGCTTTGTTCCTTCACGTGTCTTCTTGCAACAACATAGTGATGACTCTCGAAAGAGTCAACTATGGATGAGTCGTGATGATCATCACCCAACTGTCGTAAGAACTTGGCAAGCTTGTAAGCAGTTGCATCACTACGAAAGAGTCAACTCTGGATGAGTCGTGATGATCATCACCCAGCTGTCGTAAGAACTTGGCAAGCTTGTAAGCAGTTGCATCACTACGAAAGAGTCAACTCTGGATGAGTCGTGATGATAATCACCCAATTGTCGTAAGAACTTGGCAAGCTTGTAAGCAGTTGCATCACTACATCTTGATCGTCTATGACAGATCCGACAATGGCCATTTTCCTTAGCAGGTTCTTGAATTGATTAATGTGATTATGTAGAGAATCACCATTCATCATCTTGAGGGAGTAGAATTTCTTCCTGAGATGTAGCTTGGAAGCTATATCTCACACTTCGTATAGTGTGCTCAAGATGTCCCAGACTTCTTTCGATGTCTGAGCCTCAGATATATGGCCGATTTGTGTATCCATGATGTTGAGAATGATCAGCGCAAAAGCTTTTCCATCCTTCAGCTTCCATCTGGCGATTGTCGCGTCATCCGCTTCGGGTTTTACTTTTGCACCTGTGACAACATTGTACAATTCTTTTGCCATTAGTACAGTCTTCATCTTAAATTTTCACAGATGGTCATTGGCTCCATCAAGCTTGTCCATGATAGGACTAGCTTTTCCCTGGGAATCCACGTGGAAGAGTTAGTCTGAGTGATAGGAGAACTATCAGTGACTTAAGTATGAAAATCTGATACTGAAAAATACAAAACAAGAAAACAATTACTCTATCGGCTAGATCGTGGGTGGCTGCAATCGTCGTCCAATTTGTTAGCGCAATTGCACGGGGTGAAGGTGAAAAGGGTGCGACTTGAGCCAGTACTGAAGTGAACGTTGGTGATGACGCAAAAGTGTGTCACTCTTATGAATGGCCTTACGATAAGATTTACAGGGTGCCTTATCTGTTAGGGCACCTTTGGCATTCAATAAGGTAGTGTCCCCTTTTCGCCTGTCACCATGACCTGTGTAAGAACACAATGTCGCGATTCATTCATCTTTTCTCCGTCTGTGCGAATTTGCGTGTAAAAGTGCAGACTGCGTGACAATGTTAGAAAAAATATGTAGCATGAATGGAGGCAGATTAAAATTGGGATTTAGGAGAGTAGGAGGAGTAAATCCAACAATGTGGACTTACGATTGTCTGCATCTCCTCCCCGGCTTGCATCAGAATAGCCACTGAGCTGATGAAGATTGTCGTTGCTGACATCTCCATTGCAGATGCACTGTTCCATGGTAGCTCGAATATACCTCATGACTCGAATAAGAGCCTTCCAATGGGTAATGGCAGGATTAGCCATGTATTGGCTGAGTGAGCTAACAACAAAAGAGATATCTGGTCTTCTATAGACCATTGCGTACATGAGAGATCCTAGTATCGATCGATACAGAAACTCTCTCATTTTCTCCTTTTCTTGTTTGGTCTGGGGACATTGGTTCTTTGAAAAATGCAGGCCTGGATCCATTGGTGAGTGAGCTAATTTACAATTCATCAAATTGTATCTGTTAAGAACATTATGAAGATACCTTTGTTGAGTAATGTAAATCAGTCGATTTGTTCTGTCTCTGCGGATTTAAATTCCCAGACATAAGTGAGCTTCATCCAGGTCAGTCATGTCGAATTCTGAGAATAACATTTGTTTTGAATCCTTAACCATATTGGTATCGTTGTTGAAGAGCGACGTATCATCCACGTACAAGGTGATGATAATGAAGGATTGCTACACTGACTTCGGATAAACGTTGCAGTCAGCAGTGCTTGGTTTGAATCCTTGTTCAATGAGGAATGTGTTGATCCTCTGAAACCAAGCCCTGGTAGACTGTTTCATGTCATATAGTGCTTTGTGGAGTTTACAGACATGATTTTTCATGCCTTCCAGAACGTATCCTTCAGGCTGGATCATGTAGATATCTTCTTGTATAACTCCATTCAGATAGGCTGTTTGTACATCAAGTTGATGTACTTCGAGGTCGGCAGCTACAACATAAGACAAGAGCATTCGGATCGACAAATGTTTGATGACTGGACTAAAAGTCTCACTGTAGTCGACATTCAAGATCTGGGTGAATCCTCGTGCTACCAATCTAGCCTTCCTTCGATCAATTGCTCCGTTGGCATTATATTTGATCTTAAGATCCATTTGCAATCAATGATATTGCAGCCAATAGGAGCTTTGACTAATGACCATGTCTAATTCCTAATAAGAGAGGAATACTCTTTGTCCATGGCTTCTCTAGAGAGATCAGAGTCTGGTTGGCTAAGTGCCTCTTCGACTGTCATCGGTTCCTGCATTAAGAGACAGGCAGACTCATGAGTATACCTTGTGGGCTGTGTGTGCACTCGGCTTGATCTTTTGGGAGGATTCGACTGATGAACCGCTCCTGGGACTTGTTGTTGGGTAGCAGCAACATCTTCATCTGATTCGTTGTCTCGAAGTGAGTCGAGAATACATACGTCTGAGCCAGAAGGTCGGTTTGTCGTATCAACGACAGGTGATGAAGGTCCTTCTTGACCAATATCCTTGCCTTTGAGGTCGACGAATTGATCCTCGATAAAGACTGTATCTCGGTTATACAAGATTTGCTGGGTATCAGGATCGTACAGCTTGTAAGTGTTATCACTAAGTATATCCGATCAGGATGGTCTTGAGACCTTGGAAGTCCAATTTCTTTCTTGTGTCCTTTGGGATCTGCACATAGGCAATGCACCCAAACACTCTTAGATTTTTCAAAGAAGGCTTAGAGCCTGTCCACACCTCGTGGGGTGTCTTGTTTGAGAGGGCCTTGGTCGAACATGGAGACAGCTTCAGCCCAGAATCTCTTGGTCAATGATGCATGCGATAGCATACATTTAGCAGATTCGACTAGAGTACAATTCTTCCTCTCAGCTAAGCCATTAGACTGAGGACTGTATGGAGTGATGAATTGCTGCTCAATGCCTTGACTTTGGTAGTACTCATGAAACTTGACAGAGATATATTCTCCACCGTTGTCTGACCCTAGGGTCTTGATCATCCTTCCAGTCTCCTTTTCTGCACGCTCCTTGAAGATTCTGAAGCAGTTAAAGGCTTCTGATTTCTTTGTAATAAAGTACACCATAGTCCTTCTGGAGAATTCATCAATAAAGGTTATAAAATGTTTGGCGTCCTTCAGCAAAGGATTTTTCATCGGGCCACAAATATCTGAATGTACAACATCTAGCAATCCTCTAGCAACATGTTGATGGCTTGACTTAAATGGTTTCCTAGTTTGTTTACCAACTAGACAGTTTTGATAGATAGGTAACTCGACATTTTTGCAAGGATAGTCGAGATCAAGAACAATAGATTGTCTAGACATTCGTTGTACATTGGCATGATTTAAATGACCAAGTCTATAATGCCAAAGTAAACCTTTATTTGAATGAATTGAAGTCAAGGGTAATGCTATCCTTGATGGAAGAAGAGATGACTACTACTGCTTTGTCATTCTTCTCCTTCCATTCTCGAAATTCTTTGTCTGTTTGGCCGACCTCTCTTTGGTGCCATCAACCCATGGCCATAATGCTTCTCCTCTTAGGATAAGCGATGTCTTCACTTTTCAGGCCAAGAAATTTGACCCGTCTACTTCAAGTACTGTGCATATTCTTAATTGGATGTTGTGTATGGAAGCCATAGTCTCAATGACGAGGCTTTGATTAAGCCTTGAGGCTCTGATACCACTATTGAAAACTGTAGGTCGAACAATCGGGTTGCTCTGTGAGAATCCGCGTGTTCTTGATTAGGCGATTTCCAATTAAAACTCAGATGGAGCCGATCTATCAGATAAGGCTACTGCCTAAGGTCGTGATCAGTCATCCTCTGAGCAACAGATAGCTACTACTAATCTGACAATAGGGTTATGGATAATGTCAAGTGACAGTGGATATATATCTACTGACAAAAATGAAAAAAACATCATAAACATTCCAGAATTGCACATTGAGCAGAAACCATGTTACTCATCCACATTATCAAAATCTGAGGTGTACATTAGAAGTTCTTTCTTGAGGGCGCTGCCTGTTTCCCAGATCAATGCGTCTGCGTGAGAGAGGTGTTCTCTTCTCACAAATGGAACTAGCTACTCCTAGAACCTATCTTACTTCCTTGATACGCACCTCATTGAGTGTTGCGTTCAGGATTTCTCTCTCTCTCTCTCTCTCCTCTCTCTCTCTCTCTCTCTCTCCTCTCTCTCTCATCTCCTCTCTCTCTCTCTCTCTCTCTCTCTCTCTCTCTCTCTCTCTCTCTCTCTCTCTCTCTCTCTCTCTCTCTCTCTCTCTCTCTCTCTCTCTCATCCAATACATATATCACGCTGGATTAGATTACAAGATTGATTAGCTAAGTTTAAGCTAAGCATCTGTTAAATACGTTTCTATTACCGTTGCATGGCGCGCGGTCGATCGTGATAGTTTGAAAACTTCACACCAGAGTAGCTGAGGTCCGATAGTCCTGCCCATGCCCGATAGTTCGTCGTCACCTTGGCTTGCATATGGATACTCGGACGTGTTGGCCTTCTAAGTACTGTGGCGAAAAAGATGAAAAGCTGGAAAAAGCAAAGGTTGGTTGAAAAAAAATCCTAAGTCATTTTAGACCTGTTGTCGCCTTTTATCAAAATGCGAAAAATGCGAACTGTGCGACAAACAGCTCAAATATGCAGACTGTGTAGAAAACTAGTTAAAATATGCAGCAGTTTTAAAATACTAAGGCTTTAAAGTAGAAACTTAATGTTTCTTCAGGATGATGGAGAGCATGTGAATTAAGCATGAAGTTGATGTGTATGTGAAGATCCAAGAGAAAATGAGAAGACTAAAGTTGAGGACTCCAAGGTGGGTACCCAAATGGTACTTGAAGGTAACATGTGACATGGAATAAGGGAGAGAATCCCAAATCTAGCAAACATGGAGAGGCTCGAGAGGTTCACAAGAGATCAAAAATCCCCTCGAAAGCTAGAGATGAACCTAGCTTTGATGGGTACAGTGCTCAAGACTCAAGAACCTAATTCATTTGACAAAGCAATGTAGTACAAGGAATGGTGAGACAAAAGTAGAAGCCATAATGAAGAACATGATGTGGGGACTTGGTTGAACTATCTGATGGTAAGACACCTATCTCTTGCAAATGGATTTAAAAGGTCCAGTATGGAGCATATTGACAACTCAATAAGTATAAAGCCACGGCTAGTTGCAAGAGTATTTGAGCAGTAGAAAGGTATTGATTTTGAGGAAAACCTTCGCACCCGTAGCTAAGATGGTGGTCACCGTAGTTTCTATTATTGCCATTTATGCTTTTTAGTTGGAAGATCCAGTGAGTGAATGTTAAAATATGCTTTCTTAAATGTTGGATTAGGAGGCGTACTTGGTACAACCTCAAGTATTTATTGAACCTAAAAAGAACACTTGGTGTGCAAGCTCAATAAAGCCTTCTATAGATTGAAGCAAGCACCACGAGCGTGGTACTCTTGCATCGATGAAAACTTTAAATGAAAGGGAATGGTAAAGAGTGTCAGAAATTAGTGGGTATGAGCGGAAGCTGGGGAGTGAGTTGGGTGCCACACTTAGCAACAAAAATAATTCAAACAAAGGGATTCATACAAATGCGCAATAGAACAATGACAGTAGTAGGACAAATTACACTATGATTATTATCAACTATGAGTATAATTGGCATGAGGTTATACCTTCAGCTTATTGAGCGTGATTACGCTGATTCTGATTAACAATTGATTAGACTTTGAATTATCAAAAGATGTTGTCTAATGAAGATTCTAAAGAAATTAGATATACCAAAAATATCTACAACTAACTTGCATTGAATACTATCTTCTATATTAATAACAACCGCCTTGTAACTATAAATACATGTACAAAATAGGCGAACTGTCAACACGAAGCTGTTAGGGTTGGATTTATGACCGACAATATCAAAATTACATAGGGTCGATTTTTATACAAAGGATCAAAAATTTTACAACTGGTCGAAAAAGATACCAAGTGTCAAATTTTTTGGGGTCGAAAAATTTGACCCCTGATCCGGAGATCCAAGGTCGAACACGGCCGGATATTTTAGTAAAAGATCAGAAAAATTCGAAACCGATCCGACCCGACTTAGGGTTAGAAAAATCTCTGTTTTGAATGGCTTTTCAGAACGCTCATTAACAAAAAGATTTAAGGCTGAGAATTGAAATCACCCACTGTGTCCTACATGGACACTCACAATTTTACCAAGGTGATTCCAAGTAATCAAGTGCTTTGAATGGTCTACTACACTCCCCCTTAATGTGGATCTTGAAAAGTTGTGATCTTCAGATTTTAAAATGTCGTTGAATTTGAGATGATGCTCCTTTGATAGGGCCTTTGTGAAGTAATCTGCTACCATTGATTTTGTCCTACAGTAGACTAATGATATCTCCTTGCTTTGCACTTTCTCTCTTAAATAATGATACCTGATTTCGATATGCTTGCTTCGTGAATGAAATCTCGGATTGAGAGAGAGGGAGCAATGGTGCTTTGATTGTCTTAGAAAATGGTTGATGGATGTGACTGTGCAAGGTCAATTTAAGCTAGCAGGTGCCTCAACCAAATTGTCTCCTTACCAGCATTCGTAGCAGCAATGTATTCTGATTCGGTTGATGATGATGCTACTGAGAGCTGCTTTTGGCTGTTCAAAGAGATTGGACCTTGATTGTATAAAAATACAAATCCCAAAGTCGATCTTCTGGTATTAATGTCCCCTGCCCATCTGCATATGTGTATTCTTCAAGTATGTTGGTAGGTTGGCTGCCTCCATAACAGATGCTAAGATGTTTGGTGGCTTGGATGTGCTTCATGACCTTTGTGAGTGCTTTTCCAATGGGCTCATCCCTGGATTTGAAAGGAACTGGCTGAGTGAACTGATTGAATATGCAATGTTAGGGTCGAGTGTAGATCAGTGCATACATCAGTGAGCCGATGATGGAGTGAAATGGATATTGCTTCATCTCCTCCTTTTCTATCTTAGTTTTTTGAGGAGATTGTTCCTTTTGATAGCTTTAGTCCAGGGTCGAGTGGAAAGTGATTTGGTTTGCAGTTGGCCATTCCATTACTTTTCCAGCACATTTGAGATATCTTTGCTGGCTGATAAAAATCAGTTTGCTGGGTCGAATTTGAAATTTTTTGATTCTGAGACAATAGTGGCTAGACCCATATCAATCATTTTGTACTCCTTGGCCAGCATGCATTTCGTATCCTTTATCAAGTTTAGATTGTTACTGAATAATAGTGTATATTTCACATAGAGAGTGATGATGATGAAGAAATTCGATACAAATTTGAAGTAGACATTCGAATATGTGAGTTTGGAATAAAACTATTCTCAATAAGGAATGCATTGATTTTCTGGAACCAGACTCTGGGTGACTGTTTTAGCCCATAGAGTACCTTGTGAATTTTGCACACAAGGTGTTGCTTACCCTCAGTTCGTATCTTTCTGGTTGTGACATAAAGATTTTCTCTTCAATGGTCCCATTGAGGAAAGCGGTCTGGACATCCATTTGATGGTCTTCGAGATTTGTTGAAGCTGCAAAGGAGAGTAATAGCCAGATCGAAATATGCTTGACTACTGGGCTGAAGGTCTCGAAATAGTCCAGATCTGGAATCTAGGAATAGCCTTTGGCAACCAGCCTGAATTTGTATCGATTTAGCCTTCCTTCAGCATGCCTTGAATATCCATTTGCATGGAATCAAATTTTTGTCCTTTGACAGTTCAGTGATTGTCCACGTTTGATTCTCCATCAGAGAATCGAATTCTGTGTCCATAGCTGCTTTTCAAATTGTATTTGGTTCTTGCGCAAGGTAACAGGTTACATTATCTATAAATCTAGATGGAGACTGTCTGGTCGATTTGACCTTCTTGGCTGGATTTCTTCCCTCTGCTGATCAGACTCATTATTAGAGTTAGAATCTATTTCTTGATTTTCAAGGTCAAAATTTGGTTGTTCGACCCTGGTCGGATTTTGACTGTTCGACTCTGGGGTCGAATTTAGACTGTTCGACCCTAGGGTCGAATTTGGACTATTCATCGACCTTGGGGTTGGAAATTTGTGCAGCCTTTCCTTGGGGTCGAAAAACTTGTCTTCTAGAAAAATGACATTTTTGTTCGTGAATGTCTTTTCTGTGTCCAGATTGTAGAGTTTGTATGTCTTGTAATATGGAGAGTAGCCAATAAAAATCAATTTTCTGCTTGTGTTGTCCAGTTTCTTCTTGAGATCTTCAAGGATTCATGCATAAGCAATGCATCCAAATACTCTGATCTTTTTGAGTGTTGGTTTCGATCCTGTCCACACCTCATAAGGTGTCTTTCCATTCAGGGCTTTGGTGATGGATTGATTTTGCAAATAGGTTGTTGTAGTAACAACTTCTGCCAGAACTTCTTTAGAAGAGAGGCATGGGCTAGGATGCTCTTGGCACTTTCGATGAGTGTTCAATTCCTCCTTTCAGCTACACCATTGGACTGAGGTGAGTAGCTTGTTGTGAATTGTTGTTGTATTTCGTTGGCCTTGCAGAGTTCTTTGAATTCTATGGAGATAAATTGTCCCCCTCCATCTGAATGTGGAGCTTGATTTTTCTCTGGGTCAAATTTTTTGCTGATGCCTTGAATTGTTTGAATAATTTGAATGTTTTATGATTTGTTCTTCTAAAATAGGTAGTAGTCCTCCGAGAGAAGTTGTCGATGAAGGTTAAGAAATAAAGAGCTCCTCATGTGGAAGCAGTCTACATCGGGCCACAAATGTCACTATGTATAAGATCTAGCAAGCATTTGAAAGTATGAACTAAGTCAGAAATAAAAGGACTTCTAGCATGCTTGCTGATTATACAGCTTTCACATGGAGAAGTTGGCTTGCTGACAGAAGACAGATCTTGTACTAGTTCTTGAGTTGACATTTGTTGAATACTATTGAAGTTCAAATGGCCTAATCTGAAATGCCAAAACATATTTAGGTGATTCGAAAGTAGAAGTGTGAAGAGCTTGTTGATTGTTGGAGGAGTAGCACTGGCTGAGTTTGTAAAGATTGCCACTCCTTTTTTCCAAAAGCTAGATTTTTTCAAATTTGTCAAGTATTGTGTAGCCATTTGAATCAAATTGACCTTTCGACCTGAATCAATGTTTTGTTGACTGAGAGCAGATTCTTGGTTAGGTTGGGTACGTGGAGAACGTTGGAGAGCAATTTGACTTCACCGTTCTGAAATTCGACCCTGACTGTTCTTTTACCCTGGATCGAATGTGATGAGTTGTCTCCAAGTTGTACAACTCGAGAATGGGTGAAAGATTTATAGTCTTTGAACTAGTCATGATGGTGAGTCATGTGTTGTGT
>CM055102.1:42881424-43020743 GCA_029204225.1 Diphasiastrum complanatum
TGAACCAACATAGTATCAGAGCAAGATCATCACTTCTTTATCTGAACTGACATGGTATTAGAGCATTGATTCTTCTTCAGGGCCTAATACTATTTCAATATTAGAGCAAAAGTTCTAATACTTGATATCTTTCACGATATCAATTGATATCATATTCTTCAATTCCTTTCATCGTTTCAGTATCAGAGAATTGATTTCCTGTTGTTGAGATCATGCGGGTTTATAGCTAAGGGCATAGCTTTTGTTTTCTTCATATTTGTCTTAATACCTGATGAAGGCCAATCTTCCAGATCAATTGGTGTTGGTTCTTCAAGTAGAACATCTACTTAGAGATGTACTATTGATGTGGACAAAAATTTAGAAGACGAAGTATTGGGTGATGAGGAAGAGGCTAGGCTGGCTTTGATGTATGGCCCTACTCTTGTTACAGTCGATGATAATATCTTCTACATCAGGTGTAGAAGAACACGATAAAAGCAAGACAATGAATAGCCTGCCATATTTTTCATTGAATGATATTGGGGATGTGCTTGACATGAGAGAGGACGAGATCCTATTTGTGCTAGCCAATGCATTGTCAGAATTTTCGGATATAATAGACTTCAATCATGATGATTTAATTGAAGGGATTGACTATGAAGATGAAGTGATGCTCTTGACTAGCTCCAAATTGCCAACTTCCCTTTTGAATAGTTGAAGCGCTTTGAGATCAACCTCTTGATCTTCAACTTGACCATCAAAGTCATTGAAAAAACTCTCTTTTCCAGATCCATTACTTGATTTTACAGCAAGATAAAATCCATCCACTTGCATAGCTCCATGTAGACAAGAAAATCCTCCAAAAGATGTTTCACTCCTCATAAGAGTTTGATACTCAAGATCCATTGCTTGGATCCACTCCTCTTCTTTCCTTGCTTGATCTAAACTAGTAGGCTCATCCAAAGAGGTTAGAAAAGCAACATAATTTTTAGAAACAACTTGCTTACCCTTTTGATCATATGTGAGCCTTGAATGTACTTGTCTTTCTCTTGATGTTCTCCTTGGCTTTTGACTTGATGAAGTTCCATCATCATCACCATCCAAAGTAGAATCCTTCTCATCAACATCAAGAATGTTAGATCCATCTACTTTACCATCAATCATGCTTGAAGACACCTTTGGAATGTTTCCCTCATAAAAAATGACATCTCTACCAACAATCACTTTGTTAGTAGAAGGAATGTAAACCTTGTAGGCTTTACTCACCTCACTATATCCAACAAATATACCTATTCTTGAAGATGGATCCTCCTTGGTCCTATCATCAAGAGTAATGTTGACATAGCATGTGCATCCAAAGGATCTTAGAAGGCCTCCTCTTGAATAGCATCTCAAAAGGTGTCCTTCCATCCAAAATAGCACTCGGCCACCTATTGCACAAAAAATTGGCACACAACAAAGCTTGATCCCAAAATGTTTTGTCAAGATTAGCACTTAACCTCATAGCTTTAGCACTTTCACATAAAGTCCTATTATTCCTTTCAGCCATTCCATTTTGTTGTGGGTTCCTTGATGTTGAAGACATCACAAAAGCATCATCATTTTCATCTTGAACATCCAAACCATCCTCATCAAGAGTAAGATTACCTTTCTTGTCTCCTTGATCTCTCTTCTTCTTGTAGCACTCACTTGCAAAGTGTCCTTTGATGCCACAATAGAGCTTTTTGATCTATCCTTCTTTTTGCACTTGAAGATGCATCCACTTGATCTTGCCCTTTAGACCACTTACTTTTGGTTTTGCCCTTGAATTTTCCCTTTGTGAACATAGCATCCTCTTGAAGTGTTGATGTCGATCCACCTCTTGCTTGAAGCCTATATTCCTCATTGATCAAGATCTCTTGAAGATCCATCAAAATTGGCAAAGTCTTTTGAATAGCAATACTTTGAACAATGTTAGCATGAGAATCCAACAAGCCATTAAGAATTACTTGAATAAGCTCTCCTTCCTTAATGCTTTCATCAATGCAAGCCAACTCATCATTCAATGCTTTCATTCTCAAAACAAAAGTACTTGAACTTTCTTCATTCTTTTGCAAACAAGAAAATATTTCCCTTCTTAGAGTCAACAGTCTAGAAGTAGACTTGGATTCATAAAGCTTCTTCAATGAATTCCAAGCTTCCAAAGATGATGTGCACTTAACAACTTTCTTGAGAAGTTCATTGGTAACATTCATCTTTATCATGTGTAGAGTCTTCTTGGCCCTCTTGTCATACCTCATTTGATCTTGTTGTGTTGCTGGTCTCTCCTCCAAACCTACAACAATATCCAAAACATCATTCATCTCAAGAAGTGACTCCATTCTCATGAATAGTTACTTGAGGTAAGCCTATCATTGGCTTCCAGCATGACTCCAATTGAGGTTTCCATGTAGCAATGACCTGATCTTCTCTTTCAACCTATTTCAATGCACAAAGCACTCCTTTGAACAACAACAAATGCTTTCAAAAGAAATCACCAAGATTTGAAACTATCTAAAAAATTCTCTTCTAGCACTTATACTAAATAAATCAATACATAGAATCATGGGATCTTGATCAACCTATGATCTATCCTCAATCTAATGACTTTTGCCACTTCCTAAGATTGGAACACACTCAAATGAAGTCCAATAACCTCACTATCTAGAGATCCAATCAAAATTAGGGTTTTGACAAAATCGCACAAAATTGACTATTCCAAATCTACATGCAAATGCTGAAAATCTGATATGCAATCTATTAGCCACCACTTAGGCTGATCCAATGATACAAAAATTGGCCAAATCCAGTATGTGAAATCAAAAATCGGAATTGATCAAGTTTATAGACCTATATAGGGTCTTGATCTACAAAAAAGCCAGTCTACAAAAGCAAAAAACTCAGTTGTGGTGTAGAATCCTCTCTAGCATGCTCTAGACTTAATATCTTCACCAAATCATTGATAGATTTGATTTTCTTCTTCATAACCTGAAACACAAGCTCTGATACCATGTGAAAGTTTTCAGATCCTTAAGATCCAATCAACTTGAAAGATCTTTGGTTAGAAATAGAAATACACTACCAATCTCACCAATGTAAAAAAATTAACATCTACACACAAAATGAGATGCAAACACTAATAGAACTTGATCAAACTTGAATGATATGATAAAGTACTATTGCTATCCGTAAAAACCAGCAAGCTACTGTATTTCACATGTGTGGATCCAAGAATAACAATTATGGATCATTCTACACATAAAATTGCAGTCACGTCCTTTTATAGCAAGTCCAAATCCTATTTAGCCACTTGGCTTTCCCTCCAGAATAACCCTACTATTTTCGGGTCTAGATTCAATGTACCCAACTATTCAAATTTGAATCTCCTAAAACTTGTCTCCAAAGTTTTCCACACTTTCAAAAAGTGTCTATTCAAATGAAATTTAGACTAATGAACTTTGAAAAATTATTCTCTAAGTCTAAAAAAAGTTTTGGTGTCAATATGCCAAATATGGAAATATTCACAAAATGATCAAACTAGTTGAATCTTTCACAGGTCGCATCCACCACGCAATCTCTTGATCCATTCAATATGATCGCATAGAGACTCATTTTTCTTGTCCATACGGATTCATTTGAGTTGCAAGAATGGATCGGAAAGGAAGCGGGTGTTTTAAATCGTGTGATGAACTCAACCTGTAAGATGTTCCAATCATCTCATTCATTTTGTTCAAGATTGAAGTATCAATCTTTCGCAGTGTCATTTAAGCATATATTGAAATATCTCAATAGCTCTTCTAGGTTGTCATCTCTGTAGGCTCTACATGCTTGGGTGTAGATCTATAAAAATCATCACAGATTTTCCTTGCCATCAAACCTCGGAACGTCGATCTTGGGAAAATTTCGGACTGCGTGGGGGGTACAAACGGCCTAGGATTGTCCATCGGGGGTGGATCTAGGTCAACAAGTTCAGGTAATATTTCAATTGATACGTTGACGAATTCCTTGAGTTCAAGGAGATTCGGGGTGGATAATCTTCTACCAGATCTCATATGCATACAATAGAATGGGAAATGAGACTTTTTTTTTCTTTTTTTTTTGAATATTTTTGCTTTTCAGTTGTTTTTTTATCTTTTTAATTTTTTTTTTTCTCAGATAATTTTTGTAGATCTTTATGGCGTATAGGTGATCAGATGTTGGATCTGATTAAGGATCAAACCCATGCGACAATGAATCTTAGATCAAGATTAGTTCGGGATCAAAATAAAAGTCAAATGGATGCGAAGCAGTGTAAATGCAAATCCAAAAGGCAAACAGAAAAAATGAAAAAAATTAAAAAAATTTAGATGGGTTACTCATTGTCAAATGATCTCGAAAATTCTAGATTTTCTATAATGGTGAGTTATACTGGATGAGTAATAGCAGACACGAGTAATAGAATTTAACTTGCGTGAGCTGTCTACTTGTCCTAATTGATGATCAGAAGGGTCTGTGAGGTGGCAAGTAATGAGAAAAAGATGGCGAGTTATACTGAGCGTGAGTAATAGAGTAATGCTAACAGTTGAAACCATTGGTTAAAGTTGTTTAGGGTATTTGGAGAGGTTATGAGATATAAATCCGGATCCCTAAATGGTATCTCATAAATTCCAAATCGAAAACCCTTAAAAGCTATTTCAATTTTTATTTAAACCTCTACTATTAGAAATTTCTTATTTACGAGACAATTGGATTGAGATTCATATAATTTCTTCTAGTGTAAAACTAGGTTCTGAAGGACTATTAAAGTTATATGAATCTATACTACCATTTCAGGTTTGTGAATATAGCTCAAAATCAATTGATGTTTCAACTGATTAAGTGGAATTTAGACTTCTTGAGCCCAATTGATTAACTCTATTTGATAGTTGATTATTGGAAGTGTTGGTTCTATCACTCAGGATAAGATATTTTATGATTTTAAGGAAAAAGTCCGGTCTGTAGTAGTATTAAATACTCACTACTGGCTTTTTTGAATCTTTGATATCTATACGTTGTCTCCTGGGAACTTTTTAATCGAAATTTTGGAATTTTTTTTAAAAGGGGGAGAAGAAAATAATAGGAATAAGAGTTTCATGGGATCAGCCAGTTGCATAGATTTCTTTTGTGGAATCCAGTTTGTGTGCAATGGTGGAACTATCCAGTGGAATAGAAGACGTCTCTAGTGATTGTTTTGAATAATCTGGAACTAGAGTAATTTTGGGAGTTTTGAGTGTGAGATATTCATGAATAGGGAAAGTAGTGGTAAAGATTAAATTATGGTTCACTGATTGATTACCAAGTACCATTTAATTATGGACTGGATCAGTGGAATAAATCTTTAATCTTAACCTTATGTCCAAAGATGTTTGTATAAGTCAGCCTAATCTTGGTTTGTACACTAAGATCTAAAGTAGGTTGATTGCGTGAAGGAATTTTGTTGATAAAGGTGTGATGGTTGGAAAACTTGTGATGTGGAATTATTCACTTCAGAGATTTCCCAAATATGTTATTTACTCATGAGATATAGAGTTCTTCTATAGCTGAGTTACAAGATTCTCAGTGATATATGTGAGTAACATATGCAGATTTTGGAGGAATCTGCCAGATATTAACATATGTGTTTATGTACTGGGTCATAGTGAGATTTTTCTCATATGTGCACGATTAATCTTGTTTGGATCTACTATGTATTCATGGTTACTAAGGTTATCTGGTGCACTTAACCTAGTTGTTGAACATAGACATATGATCAAGTATTGTGTTTGACAGTTACTTGCAGAGTTAACATATCTATTTTGTAGATCTATAGGTTAACTTAAAAGTGATTTGGATAAGGATCTAAATGTGGTGTTATACTAGTATAAATAAGATCTGCACCTAGACATTTAAGATTTCTAAATCATGAGCAATTAACTTGAGTAAATGATTTACTCCTATGGAAGGCAATTGGTAAAACGGACAGTGTGAAGAGAATTCACACTGTTTGTTTTGTGTGTATTGCTTGTAAGACACAATTTTTATGAGTCATTCAGATTCATTAAGGAATTGTGTGCATAGGGTATTGAATTTTTGGATGAATATTTCTTAGTTGAGAAATAATTTTGATTTATTAGTGATAGTATCCCTGTGAGCTCAATTGGATACCGGATCCTAATGGTTCCAAGAATGGTAAACTGAATTTTGGGAATTCAGCAGAACTTTGTAGTTTCTTGATGTTGTTCTAGGTGATTGTATAAGATTTTTTTGCTAAAGACATATGTTATAATGGTCTTCAATTATATAATTGACTGTAGAATTTGGAACTCGTAATCTGGTTAAGAATCGTGTTGAAAGAAATTCTTGAAATTCCGTGATTTTCCTTGTGGAAAAGATTTCAAAATGATTCTTTTATTTTCTGAGTTGTATGTTGTACATGTACTCCGGTATCTTTCAATGATTAAGTATGGTTTTGGAATCCTGTAAATTATGATTGACGAATCATAAGATTCTAAATGTTTATGATTGACGGATCATAAATAGACACTTAAAGGTCATTAGAAGATTATAAGGAAATGTGAAGATTCTTAAGATAATGAGTAATTCTTGATCAATTGGGTGAGTCAAGGATTTAGATTTGTTGAATGAACTCTAAATTCCTTTACTCCAACACATACTTGAGATTGTGTGGATCTCACAGGCATTTCATTAAGTAATTGCTTACTTATGAGGAATATGCTTACCTTACGGATTGTAGTCTATAAGTGCTTGTGTGTTAAGTTCAGTCTTTATCTCCAGATTTATAGGAGACAAATAAATCTATTAAGATACAAATCATTTCTAATTTCTTGTATTTGGTGCTAGAAATGGGACTGTTAACTCATTAGAGTAATTGTAGTACTCTGGATTAAGTTATAATTGTATGAGACTTGATGGATCTCCTAGAGATTTTGCCAAGAAGCATTATTTTTTGCAAAAATTTGAAATGGAATTTCTTCAGCTTTCGGATTCGATTTCTAAAATAAAGTAAAATCACCCAGTGTGTCATGAAGTTGGGATTACATGAAGGTGATGAACTCTTCTTTTTGATAAGATCAACCCATTTGGAAGATTTATAGCTTAGGTATCTTCTGGAATTTGAATTAGTATCAAACAATTGAGAAATTGTTGCATCTCTGAGTGCTTATTCAGATGAAAAGATCAGACTATGAATAATGATTCATGGGAAAGATTTGAAAGCTTAAGGAATAGTTTCATGTATCTATTTTTTTGTTTTGAGGATAGAACCTATTTAAGGGAGGAAGAATGTTACAGCCATATTCAATTGTGGACATGGAATAGTCCTAATATGGTAGACCGGCCCTCCAATGTTCGAGATTATTGGTCATGCCTAGATTTAATTTCACGTCAACGCCTGTTGGTGACTAATGACCTTGAGAGGACCCAGACACTCTAATTGAGACATATGGCGTAGTGCATGTATGTGTGACTGATATAGGTAGGAGGTATGCATGAAGAGCTATGACCAGTCTTTAGTTGATCTGCATGGGGATTGCATGTACTCATGCACAAGATCATACTCTCTATATATTGAGGTAGTGACTATTCCACCGACGACTTTGGTCTAGGTTACCAGTTGAGCTTGCTATCACATGGCATAGCTTGGGGGATAGATCTAGGAGGATTCTCCAGGAGGTATCTAGGATTGGTTGGGTGGTTTTACTCCATAATCTCTCTTGTGTTTTTCTATCCTCGTCTTAGGGGTTTTTCCTAGTGGTCTTTACAGAGAGCTTGTTCAAGTGATTCTTAATGGTTTGTTGGATGATCATGCTAACTTTGTTCAAAGTCTTGGCATTCAAAGAACTTTGAAAAGTTTGATGGATCTTCAAGAGATCTTGATCAATGAAGAATATAGGCTTCAAGCAAGGAGTGGGTCTACATCAACTCAAGTTGGAGAGGAGGCTATGTTCATCAAGGGCAAAAACAAAGGCAAGTGGTATAAAGGGCAAGATCAAGGGGAGGCTTCTTCAAATGGAAAAAAGGTCAATGATGGTGAGTGTGCAATCAAAGGGATTGACACAATTCCTATTTCTCTCTCTACAAAATGTGCCCTTGGTGGATCTATCTTTGAAACTTTCGCCATAGCAGATTTTTGCGGCGGTTGAGCTAGTACTTTTTTTAATTCCATAACAATCTGGGTCCATGTGTTGTAGGACCTACTCATCACTCAGCTCAGTCTCCTTGTTATAAGTCAGAGCATGTTGCCAAGGGACTAAATCATTGTCCACTGGGTTGTCAATAGATTCTGTTGACAACCACGCTACGTTGATCATATTCACTCCAAATGTAATTGGTGTATCCATGGTGTAACACTTGGGAGAAGATGTGCTAGGTTTAGGATCTGATTCATATTGACATGCTTGGCAGTCAATCATTACTAATGCATCTATTTATCTCACAACATCCGTCTCTGAATCATAGTGACCACCCTTGGCTTGCCTTGGGCGATCTATCATGTGATCTGTCGTGGAAGATCCGTCATCAGCCTTGGGTGCAAGTGGTTTCACCGCACATGGCCTGCTCTCTCACCGTCTCTGTGATTTTTCCCGTACCCCAGTTGTGTACTGTGAAAGATTCAACTAGTTTCATCACATTTTGCAATATTTTCATATTTGGCATATTGAGGCCAAAACTTGTTTTAGACTTAGAGGTTGACTTTTCAAAGTTCATTAGTCTAAATCTCATTTAAATAAACACTTTTTGAAAGTGTGGGAAAGATAGAATGCGAGTTTGAGTAGATTCAATTTGAATAAGTTGGGTACATTGAATCTAGAACCAAAATTGGTAGGGTTAGCATTTTGGTGGGAAAGCCAAGTGGCCAAATAGGGTTTGAACCTACTATAAAAGGATGTAACTCATGGAGAGAGTCATCTTCTCTCTTCTCTATCTCATTTCATGCTTATACATGGTTCTCTTGGGTTCTACTATCCATTGGTGCACTATTTTGGTGATTGCTTACAATTCTATGTGTAGCATTTGATCTATATTTGTTATTTTTGGATCCACACGTGTGAAATACAGTAGCTTGCTGGTTTTGTACGGACAGCAACAGTACATAATCATTTCATTCAAGTTTGATCAAGTTCTATTAGTGTTTGCATCTCAAATTGTGTGTAAATGCTGATTTTTCTACATTGGTGAAATTGGTAGTGTATTTCTCTTTCTAACCAAAGATCATTCAAGTAGATTGGATCTTAAGGATCTGAAATCTTTCACATGGTATCAGAGCTTGTGTTTCAGGTGATGAAGGAGGAAATCAGATCTATCAATGATTTGGTGAAGATATCAAGTCTAGAGCATGCTAGAGAGGATTCTACACCAAAATCGGATTTTTTGCTTTTGTAGATTGGATCTTTTGTAGATCAAAACACTAAATAGGTCAATATACTTGTTCAATTCCATTTTTTGAATTCACATGCCAGATTTGGCCGATTTTTGGATCATTGGTTCAGCCTAAGTGGTGGCTTATAGATTGCATATCAAATTTTCAGCATTTGCATGTAGATTTGGAATAGTCAATTTTTTGTGATTTTGTCAAAATCCTAATTTTGATTGGATCTCTAGATAGTGAGGTTGCTGGACTTCATTTGAGTGTGTTTCAATCTTAGGAAGTGGCAAAAGTCATTAGATTGAGGATAGATCATAGGTTGATCAAGATTCCATGATTCTATGGGTTGATTTGCTTGGATAAGTGCTAGAAGAGAATTTGTGAGATAGTTTCAAATCTTGGTGATTTCTTTTGAAAGCATTTGTTGTTGTTCAAAGGAGTGCTTTGTGCATTGAAACAGGTTGAAAGAGAAGATCAGGTCATTGCTACATGACAACCTCAATTGGAGTCATGTTGGAAGCCAATGATAGGCTTACCTCAAGTAGCTATTCATTATGGAAAGTGAGGATGGAGTCACTTCTTGAGATGAATGATGTTTTGGATATTGTTGTAGGTTTGGAGGAGAGACCAGCAACACAACAAGATCAATTGAGGTATGACAAGAGGGCCAAGAAGGCTCTACACATGATAAAGATGAATGTTACCAATGAACTTCTCAAGGAAGTTGGTAAGTGCACATCATCTTTGGAAGCTTGGAATTCATTGAAGAAGCTTTATGAATCCAAGTCTACTTCTAGAGTGTTGACTCTAAGAAGGCAAATCTTTTCTTGTTTGCAAAAGAATGAATAAAGTCCAAGTACTTTTGTTTTGAGAATGAAAGCATTGAATGATGAGTTAGCTTGCATAGATGAAAGCATTAAGGAAGGAGAGCTTATTCAAGTGATTCTTAATCGCTTGTTGGATGCTTATGCTAACATTGTTCAAAGTATTGCTATTCAAAAGACTTTTCCAAGTTTGATGGATCTTCAAGAGATCTTGATCAATGAGGAATATAGGCTTCAAGCAAGAGGTGGATCTACATCGACATTTCAAGAGGATGCTATGTTCACAAAGGGCAAATTCAAGGGCAAAACCAAAAGCAAGTGGTCTAAAGGGAAAGATCAAGTGGATGCTTCTTCAAGTGGAAAAAAAGAAGGATAGATCAAAGCTCAAGTGCTTCTATTGTGGCATCAAAGGACACTTTGCAAGTGAGTGCTACAAGAAAAAGAGAGATCAAGGAGACAAGCAAGGTAATCTTACTCTTGATGAGGATGGTTTGGATGCGCAAGATGCAAATGATGATGCTTTTGTGATGTCTTCATGTATGCTTGCTAATGATGGAGATCTAGATCCTTGGTGGATTGATAGTGGAGCAAGTTCACACATGACCTTTCACAAAGAGTACTTCACTTCTTTGTTGGCATATGGAGATGACAAGAGGGTGATCTACATGGCCAATGATGGTGAGTGTGCAATCAAAGGGATTGGCACAATTCCTATTTCTCTCTCTACAAATAGGAATGTTCATTTGGAGGATGTCTTGTTTATTCCATCTATTACCAAGAATTTGCTTAGTGTGAGTCAAATGCTAAGTAAGGGCCTCAAGGTGGAGTTTGATGGAGATGCTTGTTTGATCAAAAGGAAGGATGTCTTGATTGGAAAAGGTAAAAGGCAAGGGAAGTTGTTCAAACTTGATGCTTGTGTTATTGTTAACCAAGTTGGATGTGTTGCAAGGGAGCAAATTTCTATTCAAGAGGTTTGGCACAAAAGGATGGGTCACCTCAACTTCAAGTCATTGGAGATAATGGCAAGGAAGAAGGTTGTGATTGGTCTTCCAAGTTCCTTAAGTAATGACAAGCATGTTTGTGAGTCTTGTGCTTTGTCTAAGTCACATAGACTACCTTATACTAGATCTATTTCTAGATCTACAAAGCCTTTTCAACTTGTACATTCGGATATTCATGGATTTACTACAATTAGCAATAGTGGAGCTAAGATGTATGTAACATTCATTGATGATTTTAGTAGATTTTGTTGGATCTATCTACTAAAGAGCAAGGATGAAGTGTATGATGTCTTTGTCAAGTTCAAGAATGCAAGGGAGAACCAATTCTCCACAAAGATCAAGTGCTTGAGAGGTGACAATGGTGGTGAGTACATATCTAACAAGCTCAAGGCCTTTTGTGATGAGCATGGGATCAAGAGGGAGTATACAACATCAAAGACCCCACAACAAAATGGAGTGGCTGAAAGGAAGAATAGAACTTTATGTGAAAGTGCTAAAGCTATGAGGTTAGGTGCTAATCTTGACAAACCATTTTGGGATGAAGCTTTGTTGTGTGCCAATTTCTTGTGCAATAGGTGGCCGAGTGCGATTTTGGATGGAAGGACACCTTTTGAGATGCTATTTAAGAGGAGGCTGAGTGTCAACTTTCTAAGAACCTTTGGATGCACATGCTATGTCAACATTACTCTTGATGATAGGACCAAGGAGGATCCATCTTCAAGAAGAGGTATTTTTGTTGGATATAGTGAGGTGAGTAAAGCCTACAAGGTTTACATTCCTTCTACTAACAAAGTGATTGTTGGTAGAGATGTCATTTTTGATGAGGGAAACATTCCAAAGGTGTCTTCAAGCATGATTGATGGTAAAGTAGATGGATCTAACATTCTTGATGTTGATGAGAAGGATTCTACTTTGGATGGTGGTGATGATGGACCTTCATCAAGTCAAAAGCCAAGGAGAACATCAAGAGAAAGACAAGTACCTTCAAGGATCACATATGATCAAAAGGATAAGCAAGTAGTTTTTGGAAATTATGTTGCTTTCCTAACCTCTTTGGATGATCCTACAAGTGTAGATCAAGCAAGGAAAGAAGAGGAGTGGATCCAACCAATGGATCTTGAGTATCAATCTCTTATGAAGAGTGGACCATCTTTTGGAGGATCTTCTTGTGTACATGGAGCTATGCAAGTGGATGGATGTTATCTTGCTGTAAAATCAAGTAACGGATCTGGAAAACAAAGTTTGTTCAATTACTTTGATGGTCAAGTTGAAGATCAAGAAATTGATCTCAAAGCGCTTCAACTAGTCAAAAGGGAAGTTGGCAATTTGGAGCTAGTCAAGAGCATCAAATGAGAGGTAATTGGCAAAGGTGTTATGGATCTGTTTTTGCAGCATATTGAAGACTCAATTAAGGTCAAAGGAGCAGCAAGAAAGTGTTGTTCAAGTTTACTTTACTTGTTCTATCTCATGTTTGAGCAATTTCATGTGGATGTGTGCAAATTGTCAAGATATGGTAAAACTAGCTACATTGGTGAGCATTGTTTTGATGTTGGATTTGTACTAGCATTCTTGGCTGATTTTGCTGATGTAAATGAAGCTATTAGAGGCTCATTATGTCACTCATTCATGGCCAAGTCATCAAGTGATGATGGCATCTTATGGCAAGATGAACATGGAGGCTCATTCATGGAGTATCATGGTGGATACAAGGCAACAAAGGACAAAGGAGGAGGAGACATGCAAGCAAAAGGTGATCACTCACATTTATTGTTTGTTTGCTGTATTTTTCCAGCGAGTTTAGAGTTGGAAGCATGGTGTAATCATTTCATTTACATTCTATTTGATTCTTCATGTTCTAGTCACATTTTTACATGTAAAATTGATGTAAGAAATAGTGAAGCATCCCAAGTGGACACTATTCTCTATATCAATTATGGTTGTTTCTATTTTGAGCATTACATGATCATTGAAAGGAGATCTATTCTTAGAAAGAAGATCATTCTTATGATGGATCAAAGTTCTATTGGCAAAAACTATGCTAGGAGCATTGGAAGCTAGGAAAGCGAGTTTTGAGGTACATCATTGGAACTCGAGATTTTGGCATATTGTATGAGGGATCATCACCTAATCTTTTTCGATTTTCAGATTCGGACTATGCTGGAGATGTAATGGTTAGGAAATCCACTAGTTCTTATTGTATTTTCATAGGTGATGGAGCTATATCATGGATGTCAAAGAAACAAGCCACTATCTCATTGTCATCTAGTGAGGCCGAGTACAAAGCTCTTACACATTACACAAAGGAGATGGTATGGATCAAAAGGATGATCAAGGATATTCACTTGCTGGATTTTTTGGAGAGCCCAATCATCTTTTGTGACAATCAATCAGCCCAAAGAATGGCATCCAATCCTATCTTTCATGCTAGGAGCAAGCATATTTAGATACAATATCATTTTGTGAGGGAGCGAGTCATTGCAAAGGAGGTGGAGCTTCAACATGTGTCTTCAAGGGAATGTGTAGCTGATATCTTCACCAAAGCATTGGGAAAAGACTTGGTCATGAAGCATAGGACTTCACTTGGAGTATTATCAAAGTCTACGCTAAAACTAGTTGAAGAGGGAGTGTGAAAGATTCAACTAGTTTCATCACATTTTGCAATATTTCCATATTTGGCATATTGAGGCCAAAACCTATTTTAGACTTAGAGGTTGACTTTTCAAAGTTCATTAGTCTAAATTTCATTTAAATAAACACTTTTTGAAAGTGTGGGAAAGATAGAATGCGAGTTTGAGTAGATTCAATTTGAATGGGTACATTGAATCTAGACCCAAAATTGGTAGGGTTAGCATTTTGGTGGGAAAGCCAAGTGGCCAAATAGGGTTTGGACCTGCTATAAAAGGATGTAGCTCGTGGAGAGAGTCATCTTTTCTCTTCTCCATCTCATTTCATGCTTATACATGGTTCTCTTGGGTTCTACTATCCATTGGTGCACTATTTTGGTGATTGCTTGCAATTCTATGTGTAGAATGATCTATATTTGTTATTTTTGGATCCACACGTGTGAAATACAGTAGCTTGTTGGTTTTGTACGGACAGCAACAGTACATAATCATTTCATTCAAGTTTGATCAAGTTCTATTAGTGTTTGCATCTCAAATTGTGTGTAGATGCTGATTTTTCTACATTGGTGAAATTGGTAGTGTATTTCTCTTTCTAACCAAAGATCATTCAAGTAGATTGGATCTTAAGGATCTGAAATCTTTCACATGTACTACTTGCGTAGTCCTCCACCATGGTCTTCCCAGTAAAACACGGTATGCAGATGGAGATTCAGGTATATCCATTACGACAAAGGTGATCACAAAGTACATGCTTATTATTCTTATAGGGATATCGGCAATCGCACCCTTTGGTTTTACACAGGATTGATCCGCTAGCTTGATAGTGAATCTTGATGGCTTCAATCCTTGTAAATTCCACTTTTGGTATAAATTAGTGGAGATCAAATTGACACCTGATTGTCCATCTACTACTGCTGCCTCATCCTCGAATCTCTTGTGTTTGATTGGCAAGGTGATGTTGTGTTCCTTGCTTTTCCTCGCTGCCCCGATGTGGTAACTAGTCTTTTCGTAGCCCGTACTGGCTCCACGTCCGCTTTGGCCCATTCAACCAGTAGGTTTTTAGCTTGTGGTGCAATCCGCAGTAATTCCCCGAGGTGCACGGTTCCTCGGGCTCCACCATGTGGAAAGGTGGTTCATGACAATGCAATCGATCATTCTGATTGGTGCGCAATGGTGAGCCCATTTGTGGTTCTCGTTTGTCATTAGCCGGAGGTTCCATAGGGTTGTCCTTTTTGCGCTCTTTTTCCTCCACTTGTGCTCTCTGTACCCAGTGCCGTATCTTCTGGTACTGTCTCCTTTCTTTCCTCACATTCGGATATGGCACTGAAGTTGAGGGTTGGCCATCAGTGATCGATGGTAGTGTTGAGACAGCCACTTCCTTCCTCTTTTGTGCTCGCACAATGGCTAAGACAGGAGCATGGAATTGTTGCCTTTCCAATGGCATCCGTGCTGGAATTGTTGTTTGTTATATTGTAATGAAATTCAAGGGTGCGCTAGTCCCAGGTCTCAATGGACAATTCTTGTAGCAGTGTCTATAACCGCATTCTTGACAGAAGGATGTATATTGCCCTTGTAAGGACATTCAGCAATTCTGTGTCCTTCGCCACATCCATAGCAACCGTAATTTCTTCTGTCTTGTCGCTGAGTTTGAGCTGCATAGGCCACAATATATTCATTTATGGTAGGATTCATAAATGACTCATCCAGCCTGTACCATTGTTGCTGCTCAGGTTGAGGTGGTACTGGCATCTCTAGTTATGCTGTTGTCAAGTGTACGTGGGCCACTTGTTGATTGGCTGGCCCCAGTGGTGCAACTAAGGCCATACGTTGTTGATTATTTGGTGCTCCATACCTCGGTGTTGCATTTGGTGCCCCTTGATAATAGGGATAAGAAGTCTGATAAGGACTCTTTTTACGTTGGACGATCCGGGGGATAAATGGGCAAAATGTCGTATCGTGCGATGTTGCATTGCACAAATGGCAAAATCTATGTGTCAGTCTCATATTTTGCTTTAGGACTGGGCACTCATTTGCTATATGGTTTTGAGTGCATACTGAACACCATACATTTATGCGTCAGAGATAATATAGCTAGTTCTGTTTCAGTAGATTTGGCGTTGCTATTATAGCTCCTTATAAGGCTTTCAATTTCTGATCAAACTGCACCATAAGTTGTTCCATCTGCTGTTTGTGTAATTTTGTCATTTGTTCCATCAGCAGTTCTGTGGATAGAGTGGAAGCAGTTGATGATGATGATGCTATCGAGGGAGTAGGAGTACGGGTGGATGGATATTCGTCGTCTGATCCCTCATCCTCTTCCCTGATGATGGCATCCTCCATAGCTTCTTGCAAAGTAGCGTACTGCTTCCGTCGTTTCGATTCTCTCCTGATGCTACGTGGTAGTCCTGCTAGGAACCACATGATCACCGCATGATCAGGAGTTAGGGCTATACTGCATTCGGATCGTAGATGTTTGACCTGCTCAATATAGTCCTTGACCCTTTCTCTTTTTCCCATTTTGACTTTGTTGAGCAAGAGAAATGGGTCTTATAGGAACTTCCTTGGTTTAAAGCGCGTGATGAGAGCCGCTTTAACCACTTTCCAGGTGGATTTTTCTTTCTCTGATAGATTGAAAAACCAATCTTAAGCCACCACTACTAGTGACATGGGAAACAACATCAACTTCTCTGTAGGTGTTCGACTGCCGTAGAATTCACAAGCTTGTTCGTAGATCTAAAGTGGATGGGATTTGATGATCTGTCGTATTTTGGTATCTCCATCCGAGGTGCCCTCTGGACTGCATGCAAGGGAGCGACAGGTACGAGTTGACCCATTGAATCCATTGGCACTGGTTCCAATTCTGCCTCTTGTTGCGCAGCTGCTAATCTGGGAAGGTGTGGTGCTTAATTCGCTATCTTTCTTGCTACTGATCATCCAGATCTCAGATTCATCTGATGGTGGAGTCCAAGATAGTTGGTTCTTGCTTGTACAATGGCATGCACTTTGGATCTTGATTGGCCGGAAGTGAAAATCAGGCCCCTTATGATGGTTTTTCCTTGATAACTTTTTACTCCTTACACTGATTGACCTAAGATTTTGACAGTAGCTGGATCTGGTGTAGATCTTTTTACTGATCTAGTCTGCAAGGTTTTCTAGTGCAAGGGTTGGCTGTGCAAGGGCTCTTTAGCTATTTTGCAGACCAAAAACCTTGATATCTCTTAGATTATTGGGAAGTAACTCTCGCAAGGACCATAGGAGTTGAATCTGGCTCAAATCTAACTTTGAAATTCTCTACAAGAGTTAACACTCACAAGAAGTGAAAATTTCATTGTGTGCAAGGGTTCAAAACCACTAATTTGGCTTAATCTTCACCAATACTCAGTACTAACTCTTGCAGGCTTCTTCACTAATGGAAATTGACATTCTGGATCGATTGAAATGGTCTACGAGAGTTCTCTCTGGAAGGATTTGCTGGATCTTCACTTTTTAGTGATTTTTTAGCACTTAAACCCAATTTTCTACTCATTGGAATCAAACTAATCTCGCAAACTCTTCTGTGTCCTGGTCTCACTGAGATGGAACTTCAAAATTCTTTGCGAGGGTTGTTGCCCACTAGAACTAAAAAATCTAGTGTCTGCAAGTGTTCTCTAGTATTTTCCCATATTTTTTCCACTGGGAATTGGCACACAGGCACTTAGACAGTGAAGTAACTCTCGCAAGCTTCTTTGTGTCCTGGTCTCACTGAGATGGAACTTCAGAGGGCTCTACGAGAGTTCTGGTGAAGAATTGCATTTTTTTGGATTTTCACAAGGGTTTTTTTGAATTTTTATGATTTTTTTTTATGATTTTTGCAAGTTGTTTGGAACTAACTCTCGCAGGCTTCTATGTAGGTCTGGGGACAGTACCTTGGAGCTGCTGCCAGTCATGCAAGGGTTATCTCTCACTGTTTTTGGAGAAAACAAAATCTGATGGAAATTTTGGCTCTTTTTCCGTCCAACATGCAGATTGGTGTGTTTTTTGGATTTTCTCAGATTTTGATTTGGATGTCAAGCCCTTAGAGACTGTTCAGAGTCTCCTCTACCCTCTCACACCTCCTCCGCTAGCTGTAAACAGTCCAAAATACAGAAAACTAACTCTAAACACCCAAAAATCTACCTAAAACTACTCCAAAAAGCAAGAAATAGCTAAAATGCAGCTATACTAGTTAGTGAAAACCTATCCCTAGCAACGACGCCATTGTAGGGTTGAAGATCTTGCGTAGTATAGCCCTCCCGCCTGTCAACAAGGGCCAGAACACTGGATAGGTGCCTAACTATCGATAGATGCTACTTTTAGTTAGTCCTCCACTTTCTCCCTTAACTCTACTCACCACTAACACTACCCACCATTAACTCTACTCCACTACACTAGCATTCATCATGATTTTGTGTGAAAGAGAAGAGAAGAAGAGAAGAGATAGAGAGGAGAAGAGAGAAAGAGAGAGATAGAGTGGAGAGGGAGGTTAGCTCAAAAGCTCAAGATGCATGCTAATCGAGAAGCCATAACTAATAAAACAACAACATAGAAATGGAAACAATTAGAATTACACAACAAAAGCATTAGCATGAGTGCTTAGCAAATGAGGATGCTTGGCTCTCCAATTTGGTAGAGTTTCCTCCTTCTCATTAAGCATGAAAAATAGAGTACATGAGGTGCCTTTTTATAAATGGGGAAGGCCCTTGCCCCAAATACTATTGGCTAATATGTACACTAATCCTATCCATTCATCTTGGACCCAACTTGATCCAAAGGTCTTAAAAAAGTACATTGGATTTCACATGATTAATGTGACTCTCCATTTGGACCCAACTCTAAAATAATAGACTTCAAAGTTTAACATGACTTTGGGCCTAAAGTTTTATTTTAATTACAAAGGGGCCCAAGTCTATTATTCTATTTACAACTCAACTTGCGTGCTCATTGGATCATGGGCTTATACGCGCAGGATGCCATGCCCTCGCAACATATTTTATTAGCCGATATTATTTATTTACAATATGTTTGGAATACCCCCAACAAAGGAATGCCATGTAGGATAAAGAAAAAATAGAAAATAAAAAAAATAAAAAAATAAAAAACAATATTGTTTATTTGCTTGTCCCCACCACTCCCGAGGCCTCCCCAACCCCCAATGATCTAACCATAGTGTCTACAGTCACAATTAAGAACTCTAAATGTTCACAATTTAACTTGTCTAAATTTGAATATACATTCCCTCAATTGAATCTAAAATATAAGCGCCATCCCCAAATTTGAATCTGAGAAAATAGCAAAATGTATGAATATGCATTCCCTCCACTGGAATGAAAAGAGTGCCATTCCCAAATATGAACGTCATCTTCACATGGGAATCAAAATACGAGCGCCATCTCCAAATATGAGTGCCTTCTTCCCACCTGAATGAAAATATGAGCGCCCTCTCCAAATTTGAAGCAGACAACAAAGCAATTAAGTACTTTGTTTTGTTTTAAAAAATCTGTTCTTTGTACTTTGATGCATTTTATTATTCTCTATTTTTCTTTGATGACGACATTGTATCATCTACATTTGGATATCCCTACTGATTTGGCAGAGAAGAAGAAGCAAAGGAAATCAAATATCTGTTGAAAATTGTTCTCGTTATAGGGCAGAAGAAAAGAAGAACTTGGACTCGTGGACAGATGGAACATTATATCTTCAAGATCCTAGCACTTTGACTCATCCCACATTCTCTTCAATAACTCATCTAGCTACATGGATATGCAATGGGAATACTAGATTACTAGGATATTGTGAGAGATTGCAGAACTATGGAAATCAGTTTTCTATGGGGAAAAATCACTGTGAAAAAGAAGAATCAGTTGAAGCAACGCTACAACCAGGGTCCTGCCGAAGCTCTGTTCAAATTTTGACCAAATTTACCAAGTTCTTTGAATGCGACCAAACTTCATACAAGCCATCATCTGCATACTTTGAACCCAGATCTGCACTCTGAACTGCTGTTATTACCATCCAACTCCTGTTATCCACTATTTTTCTCGTTTCCACCACTTTTTATCTTTTCCACTATTTTTTCTACTTTTTCGCACTTTAACTATCACTGCTAACATGGCCTCGTCATCTTCTGCTGACTCTGGCACCAAGCAAGTGATCCAGAGATAAATACCATCAGCCACCCAGATTTGGCCCTTGTTTTCTTAAGCCCTGATTAAACCATGGCTCTAGATTGCAGGCTCACTTCTTGAAGCAATGGATTTTTACCCGATGCTTTTCAGCTCTGACATTAACATGGGCCTCGCCCTTCACGCTTACGCCACCTGGGGTGCCGAAATTGTGGTGGCCTAGTCATTATAGATTTTCACAAAATCTATGAATTACGTAGTATAAAAGGTGTGGATGGTATTAAGTTACAATACACTTGTTCCTACACCCCTCAACAAAATGGGGGGGGGGAGAGGAAAAATAGGAGTCTATGTGAGTGTGCAAAGTCTTTGAGACTTGATGCATCACTTCCCATCTCATTTTGGGGAGAAGCCATAACATGTGCTAATTATTTGTGTAATAGACTTCCTAGTAGTGCTATAGATGGGATCTCACCTTATCAAGCCTTGTTTGATAAGAAATCCAATGTAAAATATTTTAAGATCTTTGGGTGTATTTGTTATGTACACATTCCTTTGAAGACTAGAAGGAAAGAAGATGCTACCTCCTTCAAAGGAATCTTTGTTGGCTATGGAGAAAATAACAAGGGATATATGATATATGATCCTACATCCAAAAAAGTAAAGGTAAGCAAGGATGTACTTTTTGATGAGTCACAATTTGCTAAGAGCTTGTCAAATGGATCTAACCCATTGTGCATTGAAGATCTTGACAAATCCAAGGAGGATCTTGACAAACCCGAGGAGGATCATGACAAACCCGAGGATGGAGATTTGGATCCAATTCAAAAGGGGCCGAGAAGATCATCAAGGAGCAAGGCCGAGCCCTCAAGGCTCACCTATGTGGACAAGAGAAAGCAAAAGGAAGACTCTATACCTTCTATACTCCTTTTTAGCTACATTGCTTGAAGAACCATCATCTTTTGAAGAAGCATATAAATCTAAAGTTTGGAGAGATGCAATGCAAGTAGAGTATGATGCATTAGAAGAGAATCATACTTGGAATCTTGTAAATCTTCCCAGAGGAAAGAATCCACTTGCATGTAAGTGGATTTATAGAATTAAGTACAATCAAGATGGATCTAGTAGTAAGTACAAAGCTAGGCTTGTTGCTAAGGGATTTCTTCAAATAAAAGGATTGGATTATGAAGAAAAATTTGCACCTATAGCTAAGCTTGTAACTATCAGATTAATCATTTGCATTGCTACTTTGTTCAAATGGGACCTCTACCAAATGGATGTGACAAATGCCTTCTTAGAAGAGGAAATCTACATGATGCAACCTGAGGGCTTCATCAAGGTTGGTGAGGAGAAAAAGGTGTGCTACTTAAGGAAGAGCCTATATGGCTTGAAGCAAGCACCTAGAGCTTGGTACTCTAGGTTGCATGATTTTCTCTATTCCATTGGCTTTGTACTAAGTGCTTATGGACCTTCTTTATATTTCAAATGAAATGAAGAAAAGATCATCATTTTGGTTCTTTATGTTGATGACATCATTATGACAGGAAATGATGATGATGGCATAGGCAAAGTAAAAGATGACTTATCTAGTGAGTTCAAGATGGTAGATCTAGGCTTCCTAAAGTTTATACTTGGGATAGAAGTGTCTAGAAGTAGCAATTGTACTTTCATAAGTCAATCTAAATATGCTACTTCCATTCTTGAAAGATTTGGTATGAAAGATTGTAAGGGGATTGACACCCCTATGGAGCATGTTGTGAAAGCAACTAATGAAGGTGATGAAGCATCCTTTGAGGACATCACCCTCTTTAGAGAGCTTATAGGCTCTCTAATCACTAGACCTGACTTAAGTTTTCGTGTAAGCAAGTTGAGTCAAAGTATGCAAGCTCCTTTAGTTCATCATTGGAAAAGTGCCAAGAGAGTACTTAGATATGTTTCTAGTACTAGATTTTTTGGCATACTTTATGAAGGATCTAACTTGCAAAAAGAAAGATACAATCTCACTATCTTCTTGTGAAGCCGAGTACAAGGCATTGACTTCAACAACCAAAGAGATCCTATGGCTAAGAAGACTCTTGATGGAACTACATGTGCTAGGAAGTGCAACTACATCATGTATCATCATCCGAATGCATAGCTGATATCTTAACCAAACCATTGTCCAAAGATCCATTTTTTAAGTTAAGATATGCTCTTGGAATTGTAGATAGATGTACACTAGATTTGCCAAGTTAGAAGTGAGGAGGAGTGTTGAAAATTGTCACTTCTCACTTGACATTGGTTTAAGTTTCATGGTGGATGCATGGCAAGAAAGGGCAAAGAGGGAGGATACAAGCAAGAAAATGGTCATCACTCACAATTTTTTGTCTAGTTGTTGTAATTTTCTAGAGAGTTCAAAGTTAATAGCATGGAGGAATCATCTCATTGACATTCTATTGGGTTCTTCATGGTCTATTCACATCTTGACATGTAAATCGATATAAGAAATAGTGAAGCATCCCAAGTATCAATTATGGAAGCTACTTTAAAACCTTGGAAAGGAAGTCTATGCTTAGAGTGGAGATCATTCTAAAGTTAGATCAAAGTTCTATGATTAAGCTAAAACTAGTTGAAGAGGGAGTGTGAAAGATTTCAACTAGTTTAGTCAATAGTGGTCATAGTTTGATTAATTGTCAAATACACAATTGAGGCCAATTTTCATATTAGACATGCTATTATTATAGTGCAATTAGAGTAGATAGCTGATGTATTTTTTCATCATTCAGCAATACATACTACATTCAACAATTTGACATGTCTTGTCTTACTATTTCTGTTATTCATGCTATTTGATCTGACTTCTGATAATTGGCAATGAAGTGACCTTTCTCTATCATTTGGGAAACTATAGAGCACGAGTTAAATAGTAGGGTTTTCATTATGGAGGGAAACCAAAGTTTAAAGATAGGTTTAGACCTGTTATAAAAGGATGTAACTCGTGGGAAGAGAAGACATTCTCTCTCATTCATGCTTATACGTGGTTCTCTTTGGGTTCCACTATCTATTGGTGCACTATATTGTTGATATCTTGCAATCTTGTGTGTAGGATGCTTATTTTATGCTATTTTTGGACCCACACATGTGAAATACAATAGCTTACTGTTTTTGTACGAACAACAATTTCATCATATCTTATGTTTGATGTTTGATCAGGTTCTTAGTGAGTTTGCATCTCTTTCTTTAAGTAGATGTTGATTTTTCTACATTGTTAGGATTGGTAGAGGTGATCTGTTTCTAATCAAAGATCAGGTTATGGAATTGGATCTTAAATGGTCTAAAATTCTTCACACATACATTTAGTGTTCAATCAAAAAATTTAAATATGGTGGATAGCAGCATTCCAAGTATGTTTTTATGACGTGTTTTCTATTACAAATTTTTTTTGTAGTTCATAACTAACAAGGTACACATTACTTGCTCTGTTACAGGTTTTGAAAGAAAATCATGGAGTTCTATCATGGGTATTTTCACATACAAATTATGGAAAGATCATAAAAGAACTTATGGAGGGTCAAAAACTTAATTATTCAATGGCACCTTGCAAGCGATACAAAAACATTGAAATGTATGTATAATATCTCTCATGGGACAAGATCTAAGCATATTGAATTTATTACATGAAAGATTGTTATGGTATGAATGTGGGACGAACAAGGTCCAACAAGAGAACTGGAAGATCCAAATCTGAAATGTGTTTTGCTGATACCCTTAAAATATGTACACATATGCACATTGCATGCTGAGGTACGTATTATTGAAAAGCTTATTTATTTTTATATTTATTTGCTTGGAATACAAAACCAAAGTCTTTGTCCAAATCAGCTATCATACGGTTGGAAGAAATTCTTTCAAAAGCAAGGTAGCACACTTTTGTGCACGTGCACATAAAACCCTTGGTCACTTGATGAGACATAACATGCCATCAAATGATTGAAATTTCAATCTTTCAATTGTATGTGGAACTAGACTTGACTCTTCATCGTGTTATTATAAGACTTAAATTTTTTCTCCTCAATTGATGGCAATTTATCCCCAAAAGACATCAATCTTTAGTATTTTTCAGTACTTCACATGGGTAACTTTAGGTGCACGCATATGAATTTTGATAAATGATGCAAATGAGTGGAGTAGTTGCTTGCGCAAGGCAATGTCATGGGGCACTCCATTGCAGCTTTGTCTCATGTTCATTGTGCTTCTTTTGACATGTGTCCCTTTTGACCCGTTGGAGCTCTGGAGGAGCAAAGAGCCGCATTTACTTGAGGATTATGCGCATGAGTTGGGACAACCAATAATGTGTGAGACCATTTCTGTGAGTCAATTTTTAGTAGACAGAGTTGTTCTTGATGTGGAGTTACACATGTAGACAACTGGAAAGTTGTTGGTGAATTTTGGGTTTAGAGTCCCCGATGTCGATTTTGGTTCATCTCCATTGTTTCATGAGGAGATGTTTGTCGACAAGAACCCTTCAGAGGTTGAAGTTGACATCGAGAGATTGAACATGCATCAGCAAAAGATTTTTGAACATGTAGTATGTGAGCATGTTGTTCGGAGAGTGGGTGGAGTGTTTTTTGTAGATGGTCCGGGTGGTACAGGCAAGACGCACCTGTATAGTATCATGTTGTCGTACATGCATGCACAAGGGTGGATAGCATTGGCATTTGCATCGTGTGGAATTTCTCCATTGTTGATGAAAGGTGGTAGGACTGCACACTCTTGATTTAAAATTCCTCTGATGGAATTGAATGAGAGCTTGACATGCAACATTTCTAAGCAATCTACGTTAGGTACGCTTTTGATGGCATGTCAACTGATCATTTCGGATGAGGCTCCCATGGCACCGAAGTATGCTATAGAGTGTGTAGATCGATCTATACGAAATATATTGAGTATCGACACTCCATTTGGAGGAGTTCCAGTTGTTTTTGGGGGTGATTTCTGACATATTCTACCAGTGGTATCACGTGGTAGTCACGGGCACAGATTGTCAACGCCTTGTTGAAGTGTTTGCGCTTGTGAAAACACACGGAGGTGCACAAATTGATAAAAAACATGCACGTCATGGGCATGGAGGGTGGCGATAAGAATGAGTAGTTGAGGTTTGTAGATTATTTGTTGAGTGTGGGAGATGGTCATGAGCCCACCTTCGTGCATCGCAATTTGGACTTGATTCCCCTGCCAGAGAGCATGTGCCTCAGGGATGCGTGATGTGGGCGAATTGATTTCATTCAAATTTTTTGATGTTGCACGATGTTTTAAGGATGTTGACTTTTTGAGGAGTCGTGCAATATTGACCCCATTGAATAAAGATGTGGATGAGATCAATGCGAAGGTTGTTGAGCAGCCAGGTGACATTTTTGATTTTTATAGTGCCAATAGTGTTGTTGAGTGTTAGGGCTCTAATGTCACCCTATAGTGTATTTGAATAGGCAACTGAGTGGGTGTCCTCCACATAAGTTGGCATTGAAGATTGGGATGATTGTGATGTTCTTACGATCGATAGTGTCGCACAAGGGATTGTGCAATGGCACAAGATTGATCATTCTCAGATTGGGTAGACAAGTCATAGAGGTGGAGATAGTGACCGGAAAGAATATAGGGAGTAGAGTCCATATTCCACGTATCCCTATAGTGCGAAGCGATTTGAACATACTATTTGAATTGCAGGAGGTCCAGTTTTCTATCAGACAGCATTTGCCATGACAATAAACAAAGCGCAGGGGCAAACTATGGACACGATTGGATTGTATTTGCCTCGGCTTGTTGTTGTAAAGCTACCTTTACAAGCTTTACTTGCGGCGCCATCGGCGCCAGCTATGTCCCCGGCGCCAGCAGCGCCCCTGCTGCTCCCGGCGCCAACGGCGCCGGCGCCGCTCCCGGCGCCACTGTGACCAGAATCCAGCCGGCGCCAAGTTCCTATGGCTGAAAATCTTTGATCGGTTCTAGCGAAGTTCAGAGAGCTCAGATCGATGTGCAATCACCTCACACGATCTAGGCATGATTAAAGGAAGCCTGGGGATCAATAAAATCTAGAGAGAGAAAATGACTTTCTAGAAAGAGAAAATCCTAGAGAGAGAAAAACGTGCTTTACCAGCTTGGGTAGAGTGCTTGGTATGAGGGGGGGTGCCGAATCACACCAATACTATAGGGGAGTGCGGGTTGCGACTCAGGGCGAGCTCCAACCAAGTCTCAGCCTCCCTTGCTGGAATGTTGTCATGGCTCTCGCCTTGGCATGCTAGCGCCCCGGAGACTAGGGTCGGTCACACACTTGAAATGTAACCTTCTCAGATTTATCAATAAAGCGGGATTTTCCTCAAACTGACTCTGATTACCTTCTGGGTTTCAGTGTTCGGTAAAAGCGCCAGTTGTAAGGCCGCTTTCCAAATTTTTAATTTGGCACATAGCTGAGGGTCGTATCCCGGGACGCCAGCGGTATGCCGTCGGGACCATTCGGTCCGTGGCGCCAGCGGTATGCTGTCGGGACCATTTGGTCCAAGAACTGGTTGTTTCCATATCTATCGCGGCTTGTGGTTCTGAGTGTTCCTTGCATGAACGTGAATGGGTTAAGCTCTTGGGGAACGGGCTCTAACCTGTCGGCTGAGTTGGATGGCTTGCTTGGGTGGATGTTACCTGTTTATGGCTGTCCAGTCTGGCGTGGCGCCAGGTTGGCTTCCAGCGCTCGTGACGAAGCTTTCAGTTGGTTAAGTCTGATGTAAGTCAGACCGCTTGCTTGGAACGGATGTTACTCGTTTGTAACGAAGCTTCGAGTTGGTTAAGTTTGATGTATGTCGGGCGGCTTGCTTGGAGGGAAGTCACCCACGTCGGGACCCCCGATTTGGCATGGCGCCAGGTTGGATCTCAATGTTGGTTTTCGGAACTTCAAGTTGGTTAAGTCTGATCGTTGTTGGCGAGTTGGCTGCTTGTATGTCAAGTGGGTTCGGATGGCAAGAGTTGAAGGCTGGGAAGCTAAGTCGTGGTTCCCGGCTCCCTTTGGGATGCCTGCGCTACATGTGGTATCAGAGCCGACTGGCCGGTCAGCTATGCGGATCTCACGGAAATGGCCACGATTTGGGGTTCATCAAGACAACTGTTGTGCAAGGTGCTGCCCACAGTGTAAGCACGGGTGCGTCCACGGTCGGGGTGGTTGGCAGGACGGGGGCTTGATGAGTCAAAGTGCTGCCCTTGAGGTGTAAGCACGGTCAGTTTCCGCGGTTCGGGCCTGGCGCCGTCTGCACGTAGGACAGATGAGGCAATGTGCTGCCATTAGGATGGTGTAAGCACGGTCTGTGCCTTGTGGGGTGCGGGGTGACATATTCACGATGACCACCGTTCGTTTAGCTATAAGGGCTATCGACCAAATTTGGTGGGGGCGTTACTGAGGCAATGTGCTGCCTAACGGTGAAAGCACGGGTGCGTCCACGATTTGGGTGGTATGCTGCCGATCGTTTAGCTATAAGGGCTATCAACTAAATTTGGTGGGGGCGTTACTGAGGCAATGTGCTGCCTAACGGTGAAAGCACGGGTGCGTCCACGGGGGTGGTATATTCAAGGATAGCTGCCATTCGTTTAGCTATAAGGGCTATCGACCAAATTTTGTGGGGGCGTTACTGAGGCAATGTGCTGCCTAACGGTGAAAGCACGGGTGCGTCCACGATTGGGGGGTACGCTGCCGATCGTTTAGCTATAAGGGCTATCGACTAGATTTGGTGGGGGCGTTACTGAGGCAATGTGCTGCCTGACGGTGAAAGCACGGGTGCGTCCACGGGGGTGGTATATTCAAGGATAGCTGCCGATCGTTTAGCTATAAGGGCTATCGACCAAAAAGTGGTGGGGCGTGACTGAGGCAATGTGCTGCTTAATGGTGAAAGCACGGATGGTTGGAGGGGTGTCCTATGTGGGCTGATTCTGTGATCGATTTGTATGGGCGCGGCCAGGCAAAGGTCCGTTGGCAGGACCATCTCAAAGGGGGACCTTGTCTTTGTTACTTGTTAGTAAACCTGCCTGAGTGTCTTACTTGTATGTATTCGTGGTGAGTCTTAGTACTCGTGCTTTTCCTGGTTTGCATGATTGCTTGTGATACAAGGAGCTGATGGCTCGAGAAGGAACCTTTTCTTTTGAAGGCTGATACCATCAAACAAAGAGGACTACAGAATCTGTGGGGCGGATTTGCAGTTCAAGTACTCACACGTGAACGACAACGAAACGACTCAATGTTTGCAAAGGATGGATGGCTAGCCTATTTCTTGGGTCAGTTTCATTTGCGACAACGCCCACCAGACGCAAGCAGGAAGTCAAAAGTTGGAAAGGGCAATTTCAGGGGAGATCTTCTATGGAGCAGTTGGTCTTCATTTTGGGACGGCCACCTTCGGAACTGAAACTCACTGAGTATGGGTGATATCCAGTATCAGTTGGGTTTTTCCTCAAAGGGGAAAAGACTAGGATCCTCTTCAGAGATTGGCAACAAGTTGGATCGAGCCATAATCCTAGCAGATGGGAAGCAAAGTGTTGGAAAGGCTTTTTGTCCGAAGAACTCTACTCTAAAGTCCGATCAGCTGATCTATTAAGTGGAGGGGAACTATCACACACACCTCTCTCTTGGGGCAAATTTTGAATTAAAGTTGATCAAAATGGGGGCAAATTCAAGGTGACCTAGCCATACTCACACGAGGAGACTGGCGAACTTTGGACCTAATAAGTTGACAAGTTTTTGTTGTGGAAAGGAAAGTTTGTTATAGGCTTTCTCTAGACCAGCAATGATGAGGAAACATATGAGTACGCTGGCTTGTGTTACGTGTAAGGCAGCTGATCAATGAAGGAACTGAGAAAGTTGAGTCTTGCATGAGAGACTTGGTATTTCGAACGAACGCTAAGGGACAGTTCGCGTTGAGATCGGACTAGTGCAAACTCTGGGTGCATGTGTCTGATTCAAAGAGAGCTACTTGAAGCCAAGCTCGATGTACACTTCTTGTTTTGACTGTGAGGCAACTGACCAGTGATGGAATTGTGAAAGTCAAGTTTTGCGCGACGGACATGGTGCTTCAAACAAACGCGAAGAGATAGTTCGGATGCGGATCAAACTGGTGCGACACTTTGGCTTTCCACGAAGTCAATGGTTACATTTGGGCTGATTCAAAGAGCTACTTCAAGCTAAGTGAGAGGTGCATTGCGGAGTACTCAATCTTTGCCTACCTTAAAGAGCCAAGATGGAAAAGTATCAAGATCAGGCTTGGACAAGGAGAGAAATCAAGGTGCAGAAGCAACAAGGCACGGAGTGGACCATAAAGTGGGCAATCAAACAATAAATCCTTCGGCTCAGGGAGCCTTGATACCTGTGCGGAACTGAACAAACCTGGAGCTCAGGGAGCTCAACACAAAGTGCATCAAGGACAAATCAGGAGCTCAAAGGAGTTCCAAAGTCGAAAGTCAGAAGCGACAGGGGCGAACATTTCAAGGAAAGGCCTCTGTCACCAATTAATAAGGTTCTCGGGTTTTACGAAAGCGATATCAAATCTACGCTTTTCCCAGACAAAGATATATTTTCAAGTTATGTAATTTTTCAGTACAAAGAGCTGAGCCTCCGACTTGTGGTGTGCCAGCTTCAATGTTAATAAAAAGTGGCCAGTAAATTGAGTACTGTGCCTAGTAGCTTAAATGTATAGTCATTTTAATTGGGAGACACCTTTACTTTAATCTGACATCTGATGAGGACATCAGATTTTATAAAGGTGGGGTGGATGTTGTAAAGCTACCTTTACAAGCTTTACTTGCGGCGCCATCGGCGCCAGCTATGTCCCCGGCGCCAGCAGCGCCCCTGCTGCTCCCGGCGCCAACGGCGCCGGCGCCGCTCCCGGCGCCACTGTGACCAGAATCCAGCCGGCGCCAAGTTCCTATGGCTGAAAATCTTTGATCGGTTCTAGCGAAGTTCAGAGAGCTCAGATCGATGTGCAATCACCTCACACGATCTAGGCATGATTAAAGGAAGCCTGGGGATCAATAAAATCTAGAGAGAGAAAATGACTTTCTAGAAAGAGAAAATCCTAGAGAGAGAAAAACGTGCTTTACCAGCTTGGGTAGAGTGCTTGGTATGAGGGGGGGTGCCGAATCACACCAATACTATAGGGGAGTGCGGGTTGCGACTCAGGGCGAGCTCCAACCAAGTCTCAGCCTCCCTTGCTGGAATGTTGTCATGGCTCTCGCCTTGGCATGCTAGCGCCCCGGAGACTAGGGTCGGTCACACACTTGAAATGTAACCTTCTCAGATTTATCAATAAAGCGGGATTTTCCTCAAACTGACTCTGATTACCTTCTGGGTTTCAGTGTTCGGTAAAAGCGCCAGTTGTAAGGCCGCTTTCCAAATTTTTAATTTGGCACATAGCTGAGGGTCGTATCCCGGGACGCCAGCGGTATGCCGTCGGGACCATTCGGTCCGTGGCGCCAGCGGTATGCTGTCGGGACCATTTGGTCCAAGAACTGGTTGTTTCCATATCTATCGCGGCTTGTGGTTCTGAGTGTTCCTTGCATGAACGTGAATGGGTTAAGCTCTTGGGGAACGGGCTCTAACCTGTCGGCTGAGTTGGATGGCTTGCTTGGGTGGATGTTACCTGTTTATGGCTGTCCAGTCTGGCGTGGCGCCAGGTTGGCTTCCAGCGCTCGTGACGAAGCTTTCAGTTGGTTAAGTCTGATGTAAGTCAGACCGCTTGCTTGGAACGGATGTTACTCGTTTGTAACGAAGCTTCGAGTTGGTTAAGTTTGATGTATGTCGGGCGGCTTGCTTGGAGGGAAGTCACCCACGTCGGGACCCCCGATTTGGCATGGCGCCAGGTTGGATCTCAATGTTGGTTTTCGGAACTTCAAGTTGGTTAAGTCTGATCGTTGTTGGCGAGTTGGCTGCTTGTATGTCAAGTGGGTTCGGATGGCAAGAGTTGAAGGCTGGGAAGCTAAGTCGTGGTTCCCGGCTCCCTTTGGGATGCCTGCGCTACACTTGTGTTTAATCATGGGCAGCTGTATTTTGCACTTTAGAGAGTGCACAATATAGCAAGTTTTTGTGTGTTGATAATTGATAAGGACAATTGATTTACGGATGTGGATGGAGTGGCGAGGTACACTCAGAACATTGTGTATTCAAATGTGTTGTAGTAGTAAATTTGAAGTGATGTTTATGGTTTATGGTTTCGAGATGCAAGGTATAGTTAGAGTTAGAATTGGAATTACCCTTAGCATTTGGGATGTAGGGTAGAGTTAGAATTAGAGTTACGGTTAGATTTGGAGAGAAAAATCTGTCAAATTTTGTACACAAAAAAGGTCGTGTAAAAGGAGGTTCTTGGATATAGTCAGGATTTTGAGTTCAGTATTTGAATTGACATAAGGCTTATTCTAACATTGTGTTTGTTTTTTGTAGATTTCGTCAAGCAGGCTGTTGGAACGAGCGAGTATCTTCAATCCAACTTGCTATTGACTATGTTTCAGGTAATTGCATTAAATTAACAAGTGTGTATGTTTTTGCAGATGGTGAACGTTCGTGCGGGACTTTATGGAGTAGTTTGTTTTGCTCATTGGTGAACACATCTGCACAATTATTTGGTTGTCGTAGCTATATGCGGAGTTTTTAAAAGATTTACAAGACGTCGAATATTTGATTCCACGACAACACTATATGTTATTAGATGTGGATTTGTTAGTACAAAATCTAACATACATTTATAGAGCAGTATTGCTTATAGATATTACTGATGCATCACAGATGATAGATACTTGGTGTGCTCCCAAGGCTTTGGATGTGATTCGTGGAAATGTTTTTTGGAGAATTATTGAGTTTTCAAATAAAAATATAATAGATTCATTTTTTTATATTTTATGTATGTGGAATGTCTTTTTTTGTTGATGGATTTGCACTTAGCTCAATGTTGTACCCATACTAATGCATCTTTCACACATTTTTCATAGTGAATATGTGGTTTTACATGTATTCTACACATAGAATGGCTTTACATATTTGTATGCATAAATAGCTCAAAGTGGCTAATCTTTTGAAGTTTGCATTGCATGTGGTTATAAACCACATATTAAAATTTTGAGATTCAGAGCACAGTCTTCTAAAATGTACATACATTCTCACACATACGCATACATGTACACATTGCACATGCACATGCATGTACAGACACATATATGTACACATGCACACTCTCACTCATACATGAACACTCTCACTCATAAATACACACATGCATAGATATATGCACTATCATGAATACACACACATACATTGAAGCGAGATCGGCCACCACCTACCTCCAATGCCCGTCACGATGGGCACTCTTTACTAAAGAGTGCCCATCGTTGATGGGCAATGGAGGCCGATCTAGGTGGCGGCCGATGATTTGGATGGTGGCCGATCTTGCACATCTCGCATCTCGAATATCTAACATTTGAGTCTTTGAAAAAATTCAAGTCTTGGAAAATATGTGTGTATGTACATTTATATATGTATTTTTTCTTATGTGTGCATGGTATGCCCGTCATTGATGGAAGGCCGATAATCTGGGTGACGACCGATGATTTGCATGGTGACCAATGGTCTAGGAGAAAAGCTGATGGTTGGGTGGCCGATGTATGTGTGTGTATATACGTGAGTGCATGTGTTTATGTATGTGGTTTAGAATTTGACACTTGGTAAAAGTAGGTAGAAATGCATGCATGTAAAGTGACAAATGTCACTAGTTTGCTAGTTTTCACTTTTAGATGTGGATGAAAGTAGGAGAGAGAGGGTTCTACCTTGAGCTACTCCAATCTCCATAAATATGTGTAGACTCTCTCATACTTTTGATGAAGAACCAAGCTTTGAAGCTATTTCATGTCAATTTGGATCTATCATATTGTTTGCTTTAATTTTGTTCTATCTTTCTCTCTCTAACTCGAGCAGAGGATTATGTTAATGCATTAAATTCTTGCACTTCTTCTCTTTTGATATTGAATGCAATCATTCTTTGATTATTAGCATGCTAGGTTGTGCTTTGGCCATAAATTCTTGTACTAGATCTTGATGTTCAATCTAGAATCAAATTATGTGCTAAACACAAAGCTTAACAAGATCATTCACACTTGAGGATTGTTCCCCACACGTGTGAACTTACTGGAATTTTTATCATGGTATCAGAGCCAAATTAAGCTTTGCATGCTAATATCACTGATTGTGCAAGAATTTGTGAGCTCAATTCAAACAAAAAAGTTGTTTATCGCTTTTCTTTACCTTTTCTTGCAAAGTGTTTAGAGGATAGAATCAAGATTTTTATATCAGAATTGACACTGTACGATATTCTGGAATTTCACACGTGTGAAAATCAGAGATTTTCAAACCTATTTATTTCCTTCATCTTTGGTCCAAAGATATTGATTTATAACTTGATGGAAACTTATAAGGAGTACTTTCCATTGCAATTGATCTCAAATCAATTTGATGTGTCTATTAAGAGTTACAAGCTCTTAAATAGGATAGGGATAGCTTCAAAATTTGAGTGACCACTTTTTTGATTTGATCCAAATTAGCTTGGTTCACAATCCATTGTTTTGAGTAATCAACACAAGAAACTTGAGATCTAGGCATAGTTTGGAGTTATTGAACACATTGAGCCTTATATGAATCAATAATGTTTTTTTTTGAAACATCTAACATGTGCCAAAAGTAGAATCAAAACTTCCTCAATTCATTTTGAGAGATTGATCTAGTTTATCTTGTTTTGTGGAATATTTGAGACCTATCTCAAATACAGTTGCAAGATTTCACATAGAATTTGGTAGCACACCCTTGAGAGTTCCTATAGTGAAAGAGAGTAGCAGCATCTAGTTTGTTTGGGACAAGCTCAAACATATAATTGTCCAATAACAAGAAGTCTTCACAATATGACATTGTGGCACCTGTGGGAGGATATCTCTTAGAACCAAGTGAAAGACTAAGTACCTCCAATTATTCAATATGGATCACTTTCCAATGTTCTTTTTGTTCCTAAGCTTACAAAGAGCTTTATAAGTGTTGAAAAGTTGCTTGATTGTGGTTGTGATGTGAAATTCAGTGCCAATACTTGCTTTATTAAGAAAGGTGATGAGATCCTAGCTAATGGATCTAGATATGGTGGCATCTTCAAGTTAAATTCTTATGAGAATGCAAACTTTTGTGAAATTTATTATATGTCTAAGGAGGAGTTAGGCATAGAAGGTTGGGGCATCTCAACTATAAATCTATGCTTTCAATGATCAAGAATGATAAGGCCATTGGCCTACCAAGATCACTTTCCGCCATGTGAGGCTTGTGCTATTGCAAAATCACATAGAAAGCCATATCAAAGGTATTTTATTAAGACTTCTCATCCTTTGGAATTTATTCACTCCGATGTTCACTTTTCTTCCTCAAAAAGTATTGGTGGTGCAACTTGTTTTGTTACCTTCATTGATGATTTTACAAGATATACTTGGTTGTACCTTCTTTCTTCAAAAGCTATGGTGTTTGAGCACTTCCTAGTTTTCAAAGCTTATGTTGAGAAACAGTTTTCTTTCAAAGTTAAAGCTTTGAGATGTGATGGAGGATGTGAATACCTCTCCAACAAGTTCTATGATTATTGTGAGGTTGAAGGAATTAAAAGACAGTTTTCTTGTGCTTATTCCCCATCTCAAAATGGGGTTGCCGAAAGAAAAGTCGACATGATAAAAGAATCAAATTATGTGCTAAACACAAAGCTTAACAAGATCATTCACACTTGAGGATTGTTTTCCACACATGTGAACTTGGCAATTAATTGTGCAATAGATTACCTCACCATACACTTGTAGGAAGATCACCATATGAAGTCTTATACAAGAAGAAACCTAAGGTTGATCACCTTAGAGTTTCTGGATGTGCTTGCTTTGTTCATGTACCCTTGGAAACAAGGAAAAGAGATGATCCAAATTCAATCAAAGGGATCATGGTTGGATACTCATCCAACAAGAAGGCATACCATTAGAGAAAATATGGGCCCAAAGAGTGCCCGATAAGATATGTCATGTAGGAGAGAGAAAAATAACTATAAAATAATTATAATATCATTTTGTAACTTCTTTACGCATCTGCTTGCACTACTTTCCATGTAAATGAATGCACCTTAGTTTAGTCACATCAAACTTCACTGGTGCTTAACCATAGTTAGAATATAATTTTTCAAAATGCTGAAATATTCCCTCTCAATAGTTGGGAACACTCAAAAATTTGAATTAGGAGTGACATTTCTGAAAAAAGCCTATGCCATCTCTATCTCCAAGGTCAAAAACAAGTGTTTAGCGCCATCTCTATTTCCAGCAGAGTCGTTACCGCATCTCCAGTTTTGTTATTGTCATTGTGTTGTTTGTTACTATATTACTGTACTGATGACAAAGCTTTATAATCTTCATGTGGATCTGTCACCAGAATATGCTCCGTTTAGGACAAGAAATTCAAAGCAACCCAAATTGTCAACTTCTGATATGGTCCGATATAGGGAGGAAAAACTAAAGCATGTAGATTTATGGTCATCAGGAACATTGTATCCTATTGATCCATGTTCATTGCAAATTCGGTGAGTCAGTTAATAATCTATATGTGTCATGGTAAAAATGGCCTTTTGGGTTACTATGAGAATTTGATGCTCTATGGGAATGCACATTCAATGCAAAGAATACATTATTTGGAAGAGGAATCAAGAAAAAGATCAAAGGAGTGAGAAGAAAAATCTACAAAGATAAAGACTTGTTTGGAGAAAAATGAGATGCTCAAGGAGGAGATCCAAAGGTTGGAATCTTCTTTGAAGGGCAGGCCTCATCAACCAATAGCATTTTCACATGTTGTCCGATAAAACAACAATATATTTTAAAAGTTTTTATTTTATTTATATTTGTAAAAGTCTACGTTACGTAGGACCCCAATTTCAAGGTTTTAATTGGTCCACATGGCAACGAAAATAAGAAAAAAAACAAAAAAACATCTCTTTCAAAGGCCCTCTTCGGGCTCTAAGTTTCTCTAATGAAAATTTATGTTCCCTCTACCTCAATTACAGTTGAGAGTAGAGATGTTATTTTTCATGAGAATAAAAAATACATCTTTGATGAGGCCGAGATCAAATATTCTCAAAAGGATTCTCCTATCATTACCCTTGAAGATTATCATGGAGAGATGGGGCCGAGAATTGAGGAGGAGTCACCTCGAGTCTTCTCACCAAGGAGATCACAAAGAGAAAGATCCGAGCCTAAGAGGCTCTCATTTGGAGATAAAGGCAAACATGTGGAACTCAGCTCCACTAATTGTGCATATTTGTTTCACATGAAGAGCCAAAGGATGTACATGAAGCACTCAACTCAAAAGAATGGTTTCTAGCCATGAAAGAGGAATATGATGCATTGATTGCCAACAAGACATGGAAGCTTGTGGATCTTCCATCCAACAAGCACACTGTTGGTTACAAATGGATTTTTCGAGTCAAATATAATCAAGATGGCACAATCAACAAGTATAAGACAAGACTTTGTGCAAAGGGCTTTGCTAAAACTTATGGACTTGATTATGAGGAGACTTTTGCTCCAGTTGCAAAGATGGTATCAATTAGAATCATCATTTCTATTGTTTGTTTTTTCAAATGGCAAGTTTTTCAACTAGATGTCTCAAATGCTTTTTTAAATGGATATCTAGAAGAAGAAATCTATATGGAACAACCCCTTGGGTGTTGGATTTATTCCCTCTACTCTCCTTAAATCCCATTTTAATCTGCCTCCATTCATGCTGCATATTTACTAACGTTGTCGCGCAGTTTGCATATTTACATGCAAATTTACACAAACGAAGAAAAGGCGAAAGAATCGCGACACTGTGTATTTACACACGTTATGGTGACAGACGAAATGGGGACACTTTTTGCATTGTCATCACCAACGATCACTTCAGCACTGACTGATGTCACACTCTTTTCACGCTCACCCCATGCAGCTACGCTAATATATTGGACAACGACTGCAGCAACCCACGATCTCTTATAGACAACACAACCACTTTGTACTTTCCACATCTACACACCTATAATATAATGTATATATATTGGATACCATTTGTGTATCTAGATTAATGAGGTGAATGAGTGAATGAGTTGATGCATTGATGAATGAGATGAAGTAGATGCCTTGCACATTGATTCTTGATTGTCAGCAATAAGGTTTTATTCCTTTACAGATTGCATAAGCTTCGTAGGGCATGCGGTTTCATCCACTATTGTCTTGTGCTCTACCGCATTATTGACATGTATACATGATATGCTTAATCTGATACAGTTCTTTGTTCTGCGTTCATATCTATGTTAATATTGCTATGTTTATCATTCATTCTGTCTGATCTTTCTAGTTGTTCTTTCTGGTAATAGATGACTAACATTTAGTCTTGTCTTTCGCGAATCATTCGTGACTAATTATCAATCGAGCACCATCTAGCTCTTCGCAAATCATTCGCGACGAATAGTTTGTCTTACTATTCGTGACAAACCATTTTTTTCTGGAGCTTCATTCATTTATTAAAGTTTGGCTACATAATCAAGAACGAGTGTGATTCCCATCACTATCGTTTTGTTTGTTCTGATAGGCGTAGTCATGCTTACGGAGAGAGTCGTATAGCTCATTCCGCTGTGCATGAACATTTTCTGTTCGATTTTGTTTCTCGTTCGTTTCTTGTTCGAGTTCGTTTCTCGTTCGTGTTCGGCTTACCTCTTTGAGCTTATTTTTTGTTTCTAACATACGACACCTTTTTCTCAACTCGTTCATCTCCCTCTCTCCAACATGGTATCAGAGCGATTTTCATAGCTTGATAAGCTTCCACTATACAAGACTCTACTAGCCGATAAGTAATTGTTTTCTTGTTCTCTATTTTTCAGTATCAAATTTTTATACTTAAGTCACTGATAGTTTCTCCAATCACTCAGACTAACTCTTCCACATGGATTCTCGAGGGAAAGCTCATTTTCAAGAAAGAACAGAAAAGGAAGTTCTATTCGGGTTTGCATAGAAGTATACAATATGGCTTAGATCTAGTACAAGCTGATACTTTGGAAAAAGTCCTATATTATGCTACCAGAATTGAGCTGCAGGATAATCATCAAAATGGAAGAGGGAACAAAAGGAAGGAACTGAGAACTTTTTCACACGTGTGAACCAGCTGCAAGTACAAGGATCAAGGAAATGAATGTTTGCACACTAAACTAGCTTCTATTCCAAAAACAAAGAGATGGAAAACATTGGCAAGCTAGTTAGCAAGAAGGCAAGAGCATTCATCACAATCTAACTATCATTACACCTCCAATGGATCAAATGGAATCTTTACTTGAAGAAGTGTCTTATTGAGGTACAAACCACCTTATTTATAATACAAGAGGCCTTCTAGAACTCGTGGAGAGAGAAAGCAACCTAGATGCCACATTGCCTCTACCTCTCTACTAGATGACAAAAAGAGAAATGGATAAGACTTGAGAATCTCTCTTTTTGAGAATCCTGGACCTACAAGAGTAGCCTCACATGCTTCTTGATAGATTCTAGACCTACACATCACTATGGAGATAAAAAATCTACCTCGGCTCAACTTGGAAAGTTACTAGACTAGTTTACCTCAAGTTTGGACAAACCCCAAAACTTGAATCTCTAAGTTAAATATTATTTTAATTTTACAATATTTTCACAGGAACCCCCCACAACTCAAACTCCAAAAGAGAAGACTCAATGCCTTTCCAAAGAACAAATGCAGGCCTATCGCAAGGAAGGAAGATGCTTCAAGTGTGGGGAAAAGGGACACCTTTTCTTCAAATGTCCACTCAAAGATGCCAAAGCTTCAAGTGTAGACAAAGGAAAGTAGGTGGTCGTACAAAGCATTGAAGACACTCAAACCCATGATCTTCTCAAAACATGGGTAACAAACTCTATCTAATTCTCTTTGATGTAGACTCCTCTCATAATTTCATCTCTTTTAAGCTTGCACAAGAGATAGGAGTTGATTCTTTTTTTGAATCTATGCTTAAGGCTAAAGGTGCATTTGTTGATGGTGATGCAAACATTTACCCTGTAATTGGAAAACTTAAGCTTCAAATCTCCGACTACTATGAACCTATAGAATTTATGGTAGGTCCTTTATAGGGAGTAGATGTAATCTTAGGCATGCCTTGGCACAAAATGCACAATCCTTTGGTGGACTACAATAAGCATTTGATTTCATGGAAGCACAAAGGTAAAGATGTTAGTGTGCATGCAAGACAGAGTGGCGAAACAATTCCTCTGGTAAGCCATATTCAAGTATCAAAGGTACTAAAGAAAGCGGTATTTAGCTCTGAAAAGATTCTTTTATTAACCTACCATGCATCGAGACACAAGGCATTACATAAATGCATGTCTAGTTTGTCAACACAATAAAGATGAGCGAGGATAAAAAACTCCAGGATTACCTCATCCCCTACCTATTCTTGAAGCACCCTGGGAACATATTACCATGGACTTTATCTCTGGGTTTCCTAAAACCAAAAATGGAAATGAGATGATACGGACTATCATTGATAGATTTAGCAAATAGGCTCATTTTATTCCCTATAAGAAAAAGCCTAAAGACTCGAAGCAGCTCATTTGTTTATCCGTCACATCTTTAGACTGCATGGACTACCCCAAAGTATAGTGTCTGATCAGGTTACAAGATTTACTAGCAACTTTTGGAGAGCCCTTTTTGATAATCTGGGGACAACCCTTAAATTCTCTTCCTCCTTCCATCCCCAAACTGATTACCAATCGAACCATCATAGATTTATTGAGAAATTATGTAAGTGATCATAAGACTCAATGGGAACAAATATTGTAAGGGAATTGGCCATCTTATCAAAGACTGCAGAACTTTAAAATTCAACAATGAAAAGAAGAAGCAGTTCCAACAACAAGCAAATTTTGCTTCAACCAGCTTTGCGATCCAACAACAAAATGAAGTTGAAGTAGCCTTCTTGACCAAGGTCAGAGAAACTCAGGATATCGATTTCTGGTATCTTCCTATACTAGAATTTGCTTACAATAACAACGTTCGTTCTTCTATTGGTAAAGCATCTTTTGAATTAATGTATGGAAAACCGATTGTGCCTCTTGTATTAAGGACTAAAGAAAAGATATTTGTCTCAGATGAATTTGTGCAGGACTATCAAGACACCTTTTTAAAGGTTCAGTAATCCATCACAAGTGCACAATAGAAACAACATAAAAAGTGCAAATATGCATCGGAGGGCAATTAAGTACGAAGAAGGAGAACTAGTTCTCCTAAAATTTGAAAAGAAAAGGCTCAAGAAAAAGAAGGGCAACATGAAACTCTACCCAAAACTAGCCCAAAAGTATTATGGACCTTTTAAAGTCAAGAAAGTAATCAATGTGGTTACATGTGAGATTGACTTGCCTATAACTTGGAAAATTTATAACAAATTCCATGTAAGCTTGCTAAAGAAATTCAATGGTCTAGAACCAGAAGGATTTACAGATTTCGGACCTCCAAAAGTTCAAGGAACCGAAGAAATCCTTCAACCTAAGCAGATCTTGATGCACAAGACAAGAACTGGAAGAAAGGGGATAACTTCTACATTATACCTCCTCAAATTTAAGAACTATCCTACTACGGATGTAAGATGGATGGAAGAAGAATTCTTCCAAGGGTATCCAGAAATTTTAAATGTTTATTTGAGAAATGTCCGTTGAGGACAAGGCTTAATGCGTCGGAGGGGTGTAAAATTGTATAGACCAAATTGACCAAGAAATAAAAGCTATCCAGTCTTCCATTCTTTTTTGTATGAAACATATTTTGAATATTAGAGCTTATTACTCTAACTGATGAATTATGAGTGCAGGTATCATTACTTGAAGACAAGAAATGAAACTGTAGATCAATGCTAACAGTTTGATATGCAAGTTCTATAAATAGAATCTAATGATGAATCATTTTATGGTATGACTCCTAACCTTTTCTTAAGGGTATGTGCAGGTACTAAGAAGAGTACCCGAAGAATGAATCCAAAGAAGCTTCTTCAAGCTTAAAGACGGTACCTGAAGAAGGCTCAATCGAGTCTATAAAGAAGGCTCACTCGAGTCTATAAAGACTGGGAGAAGAAACCAAAGGACTGATCACCCTTTGTGCCACACTCCACTATGATTGGGGATGGGCAACCCCTAGAAAAAAGGGCCTAGGAATTGATGAAAAGTTATGCAATGTAAGATGGACATATACAAAGCCTTTCCCATGTCATGAAAAACACTTGGGTGAATCCCAGTGTTGTAAACAAAGAAATATTCAACTTGAAAGTGGTTAACATTAATTGTTAAGCTACCTACCTTCCATACTTATCAATATGTACCTTACCTACATTTCCACATGGCTTGAAAGCCATAAGCCACCTAGGAAAATGCGCCCTCCTACTCCACCCCTTTTGCTTTAACTAATTGATAAACACTCTCTCACACCTATACACCTCACCCTCTCACTTTACTTATCCTAGACTCTCCCTTACACCTCTCACACTCATTTTGGACACCTCAGCCACTCCCTAAAGGCTACACATTCTCTATAAAAGGACTAACTCGCCCCTCTCCCTCATTATTCATCTCCCATTCATTTTTGCTTTGCCTCTTGCTCTTGCTTTTGTGTGTGTAGGTGCTTGGAAGAAAGCTTGGAGCTATGGCTTGAGGACGATCTGTCAAGCTTGGATTGGAATCATTTTGGAACCACTTACACACACACTCACTTTCTCCTACCTCTTTCATCTCTCTCTCTTTCTCTCTCTCTCTCTCTCTCCCTCTCTTTTTTTCTCTCTAAACCTTTCACACCATCCATAAGACTGATGGCCACACATGTCACACCACCCATGACTTGATGGTCATGCATGTCACCACATCCATAATTTGATGGCTTTGCATGTCATGTGAAAAATACAGATCCTAAGTGGATCTAAACTCCAAGATCATTGGCTTGAATGCTTGCACTCCAAACTACATAAGCTAGGAATTGGCAACACATTCTATGCTACCTAGAATGCAAAGAACTTGATCAAAAAGCATTTATCACAAATGGAAACTTCCATAAACATCAAGTGCGGCCCAAAATAGCATTATACAGTCCATAATACATCAGCCTACCACTTTTGGAAAGCACCTAAGATCATACACAATAGCTTGAAGACAATACACACAACAATGCTCTCAATGGAGGAAGAAACAATGACAATGATCTATTGATCTCAATGAAGCATACAAAAGGTTTCTCCAACCTGTTCTCCACGACTTCCCTACTATTTATGGATGAGGAAGATGACTCTCTCTCCTCTCTCTAGAAGGTACTTGACCCTAGATATTCCCTATATAGGAAAAATAGCTAAAAATGGCTTATATGACCAAAATACATCAAAATGGTCTCATTTTGAAGGGTATGAAGTTTGACACTTCATCATACTGAAAAAATACAGTAAATAAAAACATTGTGGCCTGGTTCACACGTGCAAAACTCCAGAACCAAAACTATTTACAATTTTAGCCAATTTAGGCCTCAAACTAGCTAGGAAATGTTGACAATTTTCACACTCCCTCTTCAACATTGGATGCTAGTTTCAACATAGTCTTTGAGCACATTCCAAGATTAGATCTATGCATTAAATATAGGTCCTTTCCCAATGGTTTGGTGAAGATATCAGCCACATACTCCTTTGAAGAGACATGTTGAAGCTCCACCTCTTTGGCAATGACTTGATCTCTCACAAAATGGTGAGCAATCTCAATGTGCTTGCTCCTTGCATGAAAAACAGGATTGCTTGCCAAGCTTTGGGCTGAAAGGTTATCACAAAGTATGATTGGAGTCTTCTCTGGTTCCAGCAAGTGAAGATCCAATAACATCCTCTTGATCCAAAGAATCTCCTTGGTGCATGTGGTTAATGCCTTGTACTCGGCTTCGGTGGAAGATAGAGAGATAGTTGGTTGCTTCTTTGATAGCCATGAGACCACTCCATCTCCAAGATAGATTGCAAAGGCACTTGTTGACTTCATATCCATTTGATCACCTGCAAAATCTGAATCTGAAAATCCACAAAGGTTAGGTGTAGTACCTCCATACAAGATGCCAAAATCTCTAGATCCCGAGATGTATCTAAGTACTCTCTTTCCTAGCTTCCAATGAGCCTCACTAGGATCTTGCATAAATTGACTTAGTTTACCAACCACAAAGCTTAGATCAGGTCTTGTGATGGTTAACCATATAAGAGATCCTATTAGCTTTCTATAGAGAGTAATGTCCTTGAAGGATCTTTCATTACTTCTTGTAGTTAGCTTTACATTTGATTCCATAGGAGTAGAAACAACTTTACAATCTTCCATATGAAACCTTTTTAGAATAGAGTTAACATACTTTTCTTGACATATGAATGTAGATTTAGAAGTTCTAATAATCTCTATTCCTAAGATATAATGAAGTTTACCAAGATCTTGAATTTCAAACTCTCTTTTGAGTGCCATCTTGATTTCATCTATATCTAGATTGTTACCACCACTTAAGATAATGTCATCAACATAGATCAAAAGTAAAGTGATATCATTTTCATTCAATCTAAAGTAGAGAGAATGATCATACTCACTCATAACAAAGTTTTGAGAAAGTAAGAAGGAATTGAGCTTAACATACCAACTCCTTGGTGCTTGCTTTAGCCCATACAAACTCTTTTGGAGATAGCACACATGATTAGGCTCATCATGTGAAACATAGCCCTCGGGTTGCTCCATGTAAATATCTTCTTCAAGATCACCATTCAAGAAGGCATTAGTAACATCCATTTGCCACATATCCCAATCATAAAGAGTTGCAAGAGAGATTAGGATTCGAATAGTTACCATCTTTGCCACGGGTGCAAAGGTCTCATCATAGTCAATACCATATTCTTGAGCATACCCCTTTGCCACCAACCTTGCCTTGTACTTGTTGATTGATCCATCTTGATTTGTCTTGATCTTGAAGATCCACTTACAACCAATTGCCTTCTTGTCCTTTGGAAGCTTTACCAACCTCCATGTGTTGCTTTTGATGAGTGCTTGATGCTCATGATCCATGGCTTGGATCCATTCCTTCTTTTGAATTGCTTCACCTACACAAGTTGGTTCATCAAAAGAGGTAAGAAAAGCAAAGTTAGAGTTGTCCACCACTTGCTTTCCTTTTTCATCATAGGTTAGCCTTGATGGCTTAGCCCTTTGCCTTTGAGTCTTCCTTGAAGTTTGCTTTGGAGTGGCATCTCCATCTTCATCCAAGACATCTTGCACATCATGATGATTAGTAGGCACATCAACATCAACATCAACAACATTGGAAACATTCTCTTCATGAAAGATGACATCCCTACTTATGAAAACTTTCTTTGTAGAAGGAATGTACACTTTGTAAGCCTTGCTTACTTCACTATAGCCAACAAACACACCCTTCTTTGATGAAGGATCTTCTTTAGTTCTATCATCAAGTGTGATATTGACAAAACATGTACATCCAAAGATCCTACAATGCTTGACACTCGGCCTTCTACCATAAAGAACCTCATGAGGAGTTTTACCATCCAAGGAAGCACTTGTCCATCTATTACATAGATATTTAGCACATGCTAAAGCTTCCCCCAAAAAAGACTTAGCAAGATTAGCATGTAGTCTCATTGCCTTGGCACATTCACAAAGGGTTCTATTCTTCCTCTCGGCCACTCCATTCTGTTGTGGAGTCCTAGGACTAGGCATCTCCCTCTTAATCCCATGTGCTATACAAAAGTCTTTGAACCTATTTGAGGTGTATTCCCCTCCATTATCAGATCTTAAGCATTTGATCTTTGTATTGAATTGGTTTTCCATTTCATTCTTGAACTTGACAAATGCAGCAAACACTTCATCCTTACTTTTAAGAAGATAGATCCAAGTATACCTACTAAAGTCATCAATGAAAGTTGCATACATCTTTGCCCCACCATTGCTAGTTGTACTAGAAGAATGAATATCAGAATGCACAAGTTGAAAAGCTTCTTTAGATCTAGAAGTAGATCTAGAATAAGCAAGTCTATGAGATTTGGACAAGGCACAATGTTCACAAACACTATTGTTTGCAACAAGACTTTTAGGGAGACCAAGAACAAGCTCTTTCTTTGCCATTACCTTCAAAGATTTGAAGTTGGGATGGCCCAACCTCTTGTGCCAAACTTCTTGGTTTGTCAATTGCTCCCTAGCCATACATCCTTCATGATTAGAGATCACACATGCATCAAGCTTGAAAAGTTTACCATGCCTCCTACCTTGAGCAATCAAGGATCCACATTTACTTATCAAACATGCATCTCCAATGAACTCCACATCAAGTCCTTTGTCAATCATTTGACTTACACTAAGCAAATTCTTAGTGATTGAAGGAATGTACAAAACATTTTCAAGATTTGCTTTCCTATTTGTTGAAAGGGAAATAGGAATAGTGCCTATGCCTTTGATGTCACATTGACCATCATTTGCAGTGTAGATGATGTTACCTTCTCCCTCATAAGACAATAAGGATGTAAAGTATTCCTTATGTCTTGTCATGTGAGATGAGGCTCCACTATCAATCCACCAAGGATCATTATCATCTATGTTGGCTAACAAACTTGAAGTCATAACAAGTGATTCACATGTGTTATGTTCTTCCTCATCTATTGTAAGATTTCCTTGCCTCTCTCCTTGCTCTCTTTTCTTCTTATAACATTCATTTGCAAAATGACCTTTTATCCCACAATAAAAGCACTTGAACTTTGACTTATTGTTCTTAGTAGAAGAGGAAGAGGAAGAGTGATCATCATGATCAAAGTTACCACCTTTGGACCATTTCCCTTTGCCTTTACCTTTGCCCTTGAATTTGCCTTTTGTGAAGAAAGCCTCTTCACCTCCACCTTGCAAGGATGCACCATCAAGCTTTGATTGCAACCTATGTTCTTCAGCCAATAAGATTTCTTGCAAGTCAACCACACTTGGCAAGGCTCTTTGAATGGCAAAACTTTGCACAAGGTTAGCATGTTCATTTAGCAAACCATTCAACATAACTTGGACTATTTCACCATCTTTTATGTTCTCATCAATGCATGCTAAATCATCACTTAGGGACTTAACTCTCAAGATAAATGCATGAGCACTTTCACCCTCTCTTTGCCTACTAGAAAATATTTGTCTCCTTAGGGTCAATACCCTAGATGTGGACTTTGATTCAAAGAGCTTCTTTAAGGCATTCCATGCCTCACTTGCACTTTGACACTTTCCAACTTCCTTGAGAAGTTCATTTGTAACATTCATTTTAATGATATGAAGAGCCCTTTTGGCCTTCTTATCAAACCTTTGTTGCTCTTGAAGTGTGAGAGGTCTCTCTTCAATTTCTGCAACTATGTCCATGAGTTCATTCAACTCAAGTAAGGACTCCATCCTCACTTTCCAAGTAGAGTAGTTTGATGAACTCAACCTTTCACTAGACTCTAGCATGATCCCACCATTGGAAGCCATGATTCTAATGTTTCTTCAACTTTTAGGTTCTGTCCTAAAGCACTTAGCACTCACTTTTCTCTCAACAAATGATAGATAAAGAGATCTATGAAGATTTAGGACCCTAAAACACTTCTATCTTGAACCTAGATGGTTTCCAAGCATAGAAAGGAAGATTGAAACACATGCAACACTTTGCACACACTAAGAATGGATTACAAAATCAAACCAACCTGAACACACTCTTGCTTAAGCTCTCAAACTTTCCAGCAAGTGACCAAATCAAGTTATGGTGTGAAGAGTTACTTGCATTCTTAGAAAATACCCAAAACTAGGATGCCAAGATTACCTAGTAATGAACAAACTTGATCAACATATGATCAACACACTAAGATATTGATTCAACCTGTAAAACCACATGTAAACCACACTTCTAAAAGTTTATAAACTCCAGCAAGTGATAAATACAAGATTTAGAGGTGAATGAATGAGCACACTTAGTGAATCACAAGACTAGCTTCACTATCTTGTCAAATCTTGGTGTTTAGATGTAGATCTAAGATCACTTCACATGAGAATGTTCCTCAACCTGTTAAGAACCTGAAAACACACTTGCATAATGGTTAACACCTTCCAGCAAATGCTCCAATCAAATTACATAAGGAGAGTTACTTACATGCTCAACAAAGTACACCAAAATTTATGCCAAAATTGATGACAATCTTTACAATATGCTCTTCACAATGGAGCTTACAATATGTTCACCCAAAAAAGGGGATCTTTCATCCAAATGGGAGCTTTGCTCAGCCTTTAGGAGAATTACAACTCACTCAAAAGAGCATTTGTCATCCACTTAAGGAGAAGTTTCATCCACTTAAGGAGAGTGTTCATCCAAGAATGGAGATTGTCAACAATAGGATTGAAAAGAACATTGTTAGTATTGAATATGCACAAGCCTCACAATCACAAATGATTAGGTGTTATGATCTGATCCAAAATAGTTTCTTTTCAGCCTCTGATCTTCAATAGACCTGAAATATGCTTTGATCCACAAGTTCAACTCACAAAACAAAGGTTAGTAAGATTTGATCAACAAAGCAATGCAAAATCATGCTAGAACTTGATCAAACATCCAAATATCACCAAAAATGGAATACTTACTGTAAATAGAAGCCAACCAGCTCTGATACCATGTGAAAAATACAAATCCTAAGTGGATCTAAACTCCAAGATCATTGGCTTGAATGCTTGCACTCCAAACTACATAAGCTAGGAATTGGCAACACATTCTATGCTACCTAGAATGCAAAGAACTTGATCAAAAAGCATTTATCACAAATGGAAACTTCCATAAACATCAAGTGCGGCCCAAAATAGCATTATACAGTCCATAATACATCAGCCTACCACTTTTGGAAAGCACCTAAGATCATACACAATAGCTTGAAGACAATACACACAACAATGCTCTCAATGGAGGAAGAAACAATGACAATGATCTATTGATCTCAATGAAGCATACAAAAGGTTTCTCCAACCTGTTCTCCACGACTTCTCTACTATTTATGGATGAGGAAGATGACTCTCTCTCCTCTCTCTAGAAGGTACTTGACCCTAGATATTCCCTATATAGGAAAAATAGCTAAAAATGGCTTATATGACCAAAATACATCAAAATGGTCTCATTTTGAAGGGTATGAAGTTTGACACTTCATCATACTGAAAAAATACAGTAAATAAAAACATTGTGGCCTGGTTCACACGTGCAAAACTCCAGAACCAAAACTATTTACAATTTTAGCCAATTTAGGCCTCAAACTAGCTACGAAATGTTGACAATTTTCACATGTCACACCATCCATGACTTGATGGCTTTGCATGTCACATCATCCATAGCTTAATGGTCATGCATGTTTGATCTGGGAGTTGCATGTCTGATTGGAATTTACATGTCTGATTTGAGAGCTTGCATGTCGGATTTGGGAACTTGCATGCATGATTTGAAGCTTGCATGCTGAAACTAGATCTTGCATATCATACCATCCCTAGCCTAATGACTTTGCATGTTGGAATCGAAGCTTGCATGTCAGATTGGATTCATGCATGTCATGCCTCCTAATGTCAAATGTCTATGCATGCTCTTTTCTTGATCAGTAAGTCCTTGCATGTCATAAGAAACCACTTTTTATAAGATTCTCTAAGATCCAAAATTTGTTAACTTCTGGTCTATGTAAAGATCTAAGAATCCATCTTCCCAAAACCACTGTATATGTATTTGGCCTTGGGCCAATTGATCTTGCATAATTTGAAAAAAACATCCTTCAGGGGGGGGGGGTTTCCCATCTTGACCCCTCAACAAGTCTCTTGAATGAATGATTATGTGATTGAATGTTAAATTTACTCACTAAGTTTTGATTTATTTTTCAAGTTCTATTCAACAGTGTTTGTAGAACGTCACTTCAAGTTCACAAATTCAAACGGTATGTTCGAATCACTTGGCACTATAGGGATACATGGAATAAGGACCCTACTCTCGATATTCTTCCCAGTCACTATCTCCGCCTCTATGACCTGTCTACCCAATCTGAGGATGATCAATCTTGTGCCATTGCACAATCTCTTGTGCAATGTTGTCGATCGTAACAACATTATAATCATCCCAATTTTCAGCACCAACTTATATGGAGGACACCCACTCGATTGCAGACTGTTCAAATACTCTATAGGGTAGACATTAGAGACCTCACACTCAACAACACTATCGGCACTATAAAAGTGAAAACGTCACTCGGAAGCTGCTCAATAACCCTTGCATTGATCTCATCCACATCTTTGTTCAATGGGGTCAATATTGCACGACTCCTCAAAAACTCAATATCCTTAAAACATCATACAACATTAGGAAATGTGAATGAAATCAATGTGCCCACATCATGTACCTTTAGATACATGCCCTTTGGCAGGGAAATCAGGTCCAAATTGCGATGCACAAATGTGGGCTCATGACCATCTCCCACACTCAGCAAATGATCTGCAAACATTAACTGCTCATCCTTATCGCCACCCTCCATGCCCATGACGTGCATGTTCTTTGTCAGTTTGTGCACCTCCATGTTTTTTCACAAACGTGAACACTTCAACAAACCTTTAACAATCTGCACAACTATCACACGGTACCACTGGTAGAATCTGTCAAAAATCACCCCCAAAAACAACTGGAACTCCTCCAAATGGAGCGTCGATACTCAATATATCTTGCAAAGATCGATCTGCACACTCTATAGCATACTTAGGTGCCATGAGAGCCTCATCCCAAATGATCAGTCAACATGCTATCAAAAGCGTACCTAACATAGATTGCTTAGAAATGTTGTATGTCGCATTTTCATTCAATTCCGTTGGAGGAATTTTAAACCGAGAGTGTGCAGTCCTACCACCTTTCATCAATTGTGCAACAATCCCACATGATACAACTGCCAATGCTATCCACCCTTGTGCATGCACGTACGATAACATGTCACTCTTGTGCATGCACGTACGACAACATGGCACTATACAGGTGTGTCTTGCCTGTACCACCCGGACCATCTACAAAAAACACTCCACCCAATCTTTGAACATCATGCTCATGTACTACACGGTAGAAAATCTTTTAATGATCCACATTTAATCTCTTGATGTCAACTTCAACTTCTGAAGGGTTCTCATCGACAAACATCTCCTCACGAAACAATGGAGATGAACCAAAATCGACATCGGGGACCTTAAATCCAATATTCACCAACGACTTTCCAGCTGTCTGCATGTGCAACTCCACATCAAGAATAGCTTTTTCTACCAAAATCTAACTCACAAAAATGGTCTCGTACATTATTGGCTATCCCAACTCATGCGCTTAGTCCTCAACTAAATGCAGCTCTATGCTCCTCTAGATCTCCAATGGGCCGGAAGGGGCACATGTCAAAAGAAGCACAACGAACATGAGAAGAAGCTGCGATGGAGTGCCCCATGACACTGTCTCGCGCAAGCAGTGTTAAAAGATTCTGGTGAAGATTTTTCTAAACAGAGATTCTGATAAAGATTCTTCTAATAGTGTTATCATGCCACCGAACTATGCCAAGGAACGTTGACGAGCAACCAAAAGGAGTTCCAGAATCTAGATTCATCGGAAAAGTTGATATCGGAAGGTCAACGAGATTGTAGACCTGCCAACGAGCGAAAACAAAGCCAGTGTCTCCCCAACAGATTTTATGATAGCGGAAATAAAATCATGGTTGCGTCGGCATACAGATTAGATCTATCAGTATTATAATGTCAAACACCCATAAATGGTGCACTGTACTCGTAAGCCAAAGGCACAAGAAGTAAAGATAGATCTAAAATACTGATGGGCCAAAATAAAAAGAGACCCAAGTAGTTCTAAAATTCATTTTGGCTTTTAAACTTTTTATGATAGTCAAATTATGAGGCACATGGTTTTTGGGTGAACAAAAAACCCTAACCCTAACTTTGTCTATAAGTAAGGATGTGACACCATTTTGTATCACTTTTCCTTTGCAAGAATAGAGATTGAGAGAGAGAGAGAGAGAGAGAGAGAGAGAGAGAGAGAGAGAGAGAGAGAGAGAGAGAGAGAGAGAGAGAGAGAGAGAGAGAGAGAGAGAGAGAGAGAGAGAGAGAGAGAAGCAAAGCCTCCTCCTCCTACCTTTTCTTTTATATGAAGTCTTTCTCTTTTGCCATTGTATGTTTGGTTGTGCAATGATGAATTCTTGTATGTGTTTCCTAATCATGCTATCACAATAAAGAAGATCATTAGCACAAGCTTTCATCCTCCTAATCCACAAAAACACACAATAGTAAAATAGGAGTTAGAAACTTTCATGAGAGGTCACTATGATCTATTAGTTAGTCTACTTCCATTGTTCGCCTCCCTTGAGAAGCTAAGCCTCAAGAAGGAGAAGGTTTAGAGCTCAAAGAGCCTAAACAACCCAAGAAGAGCCAAGATCCAAGAAGAGAATATTCATCTATCAAAACCCTAAAAAGAGTCAAGGAGAGTGTCAAGCACTCTTTTCCAATCTAAGCCACTCCACCATCAGATCATTTGCCAAGATTGACACACTTTGGTAGGCTTAGTTTCCATTTACACTCATAGTTTAACTCCCTTCCCATTGGATCGAAGCCTGTATTACACAATAACTCACTCGGTTGGAGATCCAAACCCTAACCTTGCTTCCTTGATTGCTACAAAAAGGGAGGCACGGAAAGGCTCCAACATTTTTTTTGGCGTCGTTGCCGGGGAGACGGTGCTAAGCTACTGCTAGATGGGTTTTTTTTGCCTTTTGCTTGAATTTTTCTTGCATATTCATAGATTTATTACTCGTTGACAGACTTTTCTCTATTTTTTATTTATTGTTTGACGTGGCCATTAAGGTGAATAATTTATCAAGTCTTCTTTGTGTGATGAATAAAAAGCCATTCAACTTGACTATAGGTTTTGATGAAGTTTTTCATCATACATGTACATTTACAAGCTGTAAATATCATTCTCTACCATGTAGAAACTCAAGCTATGTCTCATGCATTTAAGTCTAATTGTTATTTGTGATATTCACAATGTCTAGATTGGTCAAATATGACATGCATGTAGATTTAGACATGGAAATGGCCAAATTTGGGCTGGTAGGAATGCAAGATAGTTCAAGAGCATTGTGTCCTAAGTTTCCATTGTGACATGCAATGCATGCAAAAGTAGTAATGGACACATGAATGTAGGATTGTACATATCTAGTTGAGAAATTAACATTTGTAGAAAGTAGGTAGAAGTTAGGTGCAATCTTTGCATGCAAGCTGTTAGGGTCAATATTTTGGTAGATCACACTCTTTGAGCTCTCTCATATTGTTAATGATGAATCAAGCTATCTTGGTGTCATAATGTCAAGATTGGAACTTGTGCTATTTTGCTTGTAATTGTATTCTCTCTCTAGCTCAAGATTGGTGTATACTTCATACATATTTTTGCTTGTGTACTTTCCCTATTGGTGAGGTCTTAATGAAGCTTTGGTCAGTAGCATTCTAGATTATGCTCTAGCCATAGGATCTGATGGTAGATTGTAGTTTACTCTACATGTGATTTTTTATTCACATGGCATCAATAGGTGGCATCATATTGAAAGAAAGAAAGGATCCTGACTGCAACCTTTGTGGCAAGGGAGGATATTTTTTCTCAAGATGCTACAAAAAGAAGACCAGTCCATCCAAGGAGAACCAAAGCAAGGGGGCCAAGGTGAAGGATGGAGCTTCAAGTTCAAAATGCAAATACAAGAAGGACAAGTCCAAGGAAAGGTGTTTCCTTCGTGGAAAGGTGAATGAGGCTTGGAGTCTCACAAGGACTTGCAAGATTTGTCTTCAAGAGTCCATCACAACACATGTCAAATCTTTTGAATTTTTTCATTTGGAAGTGCATTGTTTGGTTCAAGATGCAAAGATAGATGTCACTTTCATGAAAGTAACTTGGATTTATTTTATGTCCTTGTAAGTATTTTGCTTGGAACTTTAGATAAGTTCAAACTTATTGTTATGATCCAAGAGAAATCAATCAAGAATAAGGAGCATCAATCACAAAATGAAAATAGTTTCATTTATGCTCTCATGTCAACTTATGAAGATCTATTTTGCTTTGAAGGGATTTTTGTATCTCAAAGGTGGCTTAAGGCATGGTAAAGATCATTCACACTTCTTTTGTGGTTTTCCAAATGTGTGAATTTCTGGATTTTTCACATGGCATCAGAGCCATACCATGATTTGAATGCTATTAACATTAGATATATGAAAAAATTTGTGACAATTCAGGCTTGGAGACTATTTACGACTTTTCTACTGTATAGTATTGAGCAATTTTTCGATCAATGAGATTAGAATTGGTATTTTTAGTCTAGAACAGAGGTTGTACGGAAATACGATAGTTCACATGTGTGAAAATTAGAGTACTTCATTTCATTCTATCTCCTAGATGTTAGATCCAAAGGTAGTGAGATTATAGCTTGTTGGAATGCTATAAGAGTTACTTTCCAGTGCAATTGGTTTCAATTCATTCTGATGAACCTAGTAGGAGTTATTAGCTCTTAAACGGAGGTATGGAGAGACCTAAAACCCGAGTGGACACTTTTTGAATTGATTATATTGCATGTATGATCAAAAATTCACAGTTTTGTTGGATTTACTCCTACCCTCCTAAATCCCAATTTTAATCTACCTCCATTCATGCTGCATATTTACTAACGTTGTGACACAGTCTGCATTTTTACATGCAAATTTGCACAGACAAAGAAAAGGAAAATGAATCGTGACATTGTGCTCTTACACAGGTTATGGTGACAGGCGAAAAGGGGACACTACCTTACTGAATGCCAAAAGTGCTCTAAAGCCAAGACACCCTGTAAATCTTATCCTAAGGCCATTTGTAAGAGTGACGCACTTTTGCATCATCACCAACGTTCACTTCAGTACTAACTGACGTCACACCCTTTCCACGCTCACCCTATGCAGTTGCGCTAACAGATTGGACAACGATTGCAGCCACCCACGATCTCTTATAGACAGCACATCCACTCTGTACTTTCACATCTGCACACCTGTAATATTATGTATATATTGGATACCATCTATGTATTCACAAACGGGAGATGAACAATGTATGAAGAGATAAGGAGAGACTAGGAGAAGAGGTTTGATTCCTCATTACAGATAGAAATAAGCTTTGTAGGGCACGTGGTTTCGTCCGCTACTGTCTTGTGCTCTACCGCATTATTGACTTGCATACTTGATATACTTAATTTGATATAGTTCAGCGTTCAGATCTGTGTCAATATTGCTATGCTTATTCTTCATTCTGTTTGATCTTTCTAATTGCTCTTTATGGTAATAGACGATTAACTTTTAGTCTTGTCTTTTGTGAATCATTCGCACCTAATTATCAGTCGAGCACAGTCTAGCTCTTCGCAAATCATTCACGATAGATAATTTTTCTTGCAATTGCAAGGCAAATTATTCGTCTAGCGCTTCATCCATTAAATGTTTGGCTACGTAATCTAGAATGACTGTGATTTCTATCACTAAACTTCTGTTCATTCTGATAGGCATAGTCATGCTTAGGAGAGAGTCAAATAATTCATCCCGCTACGCACGAACATTTTCTATTCGAGTTCGCTTCTCGTTCATTTCTTGTTCGAATTTGTTTCTCGTTCGTGTTCGTCATTTATTCTTCCCCCCTCTCTCCCAACATGGTATCAGAGCACATTTTGTAGCCTGATAAGCTTTGTAGCAAATTTAAGATGAAAACTATACTAATGGCAAAAGAATTGTACGACGTTGTTACAGGTGCAGAAGGAAAACCCGAAGCGGACGACATGGCAATCGCCAGATGGAAGCTCAAGGATGGAAAAGCTTTCGCGCTAATCATCCTCAACATCACGGATACACAGATTGACCATGTATCTGAGGCTTAGACATCAAAAGATGCTTGACACATCTTGAGCACGCTATACGAAGTGAAAGATATAGCTTCTAAGCTACATCTCAGGAAGAAATTCTACTCCCTCAAGATGACGAATGGTGATTCTCTACAGAATCACATTAATCAATTCAAGAACCTGCTAAGACAAATGGCCGTTGTCGTATCTGTCATAGACGATCAAGACACAATAATGCAACTGCTTATAAGCTTGCCAAGTTCTTATGATAGCTGGGTGATGATCATCACGACTCATCCAGAATTGACTCTTTTGAGAGTCATCACTATGTTGTTGTAGGAAGACACGTGATGGAACGAAGCCTCGAGTTCCTCAACTGATTCTCACGCCTTATACACCAACAAGAGCACAACAAAGCAGAAGAAGAAGAAAGGCTCGAAGCAATCAAAGCCAGACTAGAAACTAGCTCAACACAAGGAACAGTCGAATCCGCAGACGAAGAAGAAGCTGTTCTATAGATAATGCAAACAAAACAACCACAAAATTCAAGACTGCCGAATATTTCAAGCGAAGAACAACATCAAAGGGCAGTCGAATCAAGTGGCAAATGCAGCTGCAGAAGGCTCCACTGGCCATTTAAGAAGCGGATCATGATGCCTTCATGACCAACCATCAAGGAGCATCTGGCAACAGTTCTTGGTTCCTGGATTCCAGAGCCACTCAACACATGACTAGCCTGATTGGCTGTTTCGAGTCCTATACACCTTACAGTACCCAAAAATTAGTTCACCTTGGTGACAATAGCACACAAGCTATTAAAGGTGAAGGCACTGTAAGATTATACTTTGCAAACGATCAATCTCTCTAAAGTCCTGTATGTACCTAAGTTATCTACAAATCTACTCTCTGTAAGCAGAATCACAGATCTAGGACATAGAGTAGAATTTGAATGTGATCAATGTAAAGTAGTTGATAGGATAGGCAAGATCCTAGCACTCGGAAAGAGGCATGGATACTTGTATAAATTAAGTCATTGCTTTTTTGCCTCTAGTCAGACTCTCAGTCCTTCAATTCATTCAAATAAAGATTTACTTTGGCATTATAGACTTGGTCATTTAAATTATGCTGCTATACAATGAATGTCTAGACAATCTATTGTTCTTGATCTTGACTATCCTCGCAAAAAAGTTGAGCTACCTGTTTGTCAAGACTGTCTAGTTGGTAAACAGACTAGGAAGCCATTTAAGTCAAGCCATCAGCATGTTGCTAGAGATTGCTAGATGTTGTACATTCAGATATTTGTGGCCCAATGAAAAATATTTTACTGAAGGATGCCATGATACCCAGCAAATCTTGTATAGTCGGGATACAGTCTTTATCGAGGATCCGTTTGTCGACCTCAAAGGCAAGGATATTGCTCAAGAAAAACCTTCATCACCCGCCATTGACACGATAGTCCGAGCTTCTGGCTCATGCATGTCTATTGTCGACCCACTTCGAGACAGCAAATCAGACGAAGATGTTGCTGCTACCCAGCAACATATTTCAGGATAGTTCATCAGTTGAATCCTCCCAGAAGATCAAGCCGAGTGCACACACAGCCCACAAGGTATACTCCTCTTCTAATGCATGAACCGATGACAGTCGAAGAGGCACTTAGCCAGCCAGACTCTGATCTCTGGAGAGAAGCTATGGACAGAGAGTATTCCTCTCTGATCAAGAATCAAACATGGTCATTAGTCGAAGCTCCTATTGGTTGCAATATTATTGATTGCAAATGGATCTTTAAGATCATATATATTGCCAACGTAGCGATTGATCGAAGGAAGGCTAGACTGGTAGCACGAGGATTCACCCAGATCTTGAATGTCGACTACAGTGAGACTTTTGCCTCCTTCATTCATCTCTCACATGCGCCTCTCTGACTCATTCTTGACAGACACACTCCAGACCTATTAGAGCCCCCTGCTCCCATCTCGACTGACACACTGACTCCCATCTCAACCGGATCCCATCGTCAAATCTCAACCAGAGACGTGTTCTCTGAAATCTCGACCGACGGGTTTCGATCAAATCTCGACCGACGGGTTTCGATCAAATCTCGACTGACAGTTTTTGCTGAAATCTCGACCGATGGGTTTCGCTGAAATCTCGACCGACGGGTTTTCGCTGAAACCTCGACCGACGAGTTTTCTCTGGAATCTCGACCGATGGGTTTTCGCTGAAATCTCGACTGACAAATTTTCGCTGGAATCTCGACCAACGAGTTTTCTCTGAAATCTCGACCGACAGGTTTTTGCTGGAATCTCGACCGATGAGTTTTCGCTAGAATCTCGACTGATGGATTTTTGTTCGACGCACTTGTTGTTTTAGAGGTGTGTTTGTTCGTCCCGTAGAATATATATAGATCTCACACTTCAGTCTCGATTATTGAGAGAGAAGAGTTTATGCTTATGTAAGAGATTGAAGAAGTGAATAGAGTTATGTGAGTTATTCTCTCTTATCTAAGTTCTCCGCACTGTTGAGTGTGAGTGATCTTGAGTCTGCTAACAATCTCTAACGCATTTCATGAATTACTCTCTGATCAGACAGACGCTCTAGTGCATTATAGTCATTTGATGTGTTTTTGTAAAGCATGCTCTAAAGAACTGTCTTAAAACTATCTTATTCGTCTATCGCAAATACTTTCTTTTCGGCACTCGAATAACGACTGTCTTTGGTACAGTCTAGCATGATCATTGAGTAGAGCTGTATGTATACATACGAGATGATAGTCCTTGTCTGAAAAATTGAGTCTTTGATTAGTTTTCCTGATTGGCATTGACATAAGTTTCTAACGGGTTCTAAAACTCTTTGTGTTCTTTAACCATTAAGTTGGGCTTTAGTTGTTGAGGACTTCTGTCTAGAAATGAATAGTTCACAAACGCGATTAATTAATTGTCTGCACAGTCACGAATACATCGAACAATTCTTGATTCTCTATTGACACCTTAATCAGCCAGAGTGTAGTACTGTTGTACTACTCTGATAACATCTCATTTGTAGAACATGCTTCCTTCAATTCGATAGAGGCCAGATTGTTGTTCTGAATTTATTAATATTACCCATCCCAAACATAAGTAATACTGGTTACTTTCTAATGTCTGTCGACAACCAGAATAACACTCAAAACCACTTGTCATAAATTGTACCAAAAACATAACTTTCTAACGCTGTCCTCTGTGGGAACGACATTATTTAGTATAAAATCTATATCAATCCTGTTGGTATAGTACGACACTTAAGTGGTTGAGGACTTCTGTCTATAAATGAATAGTTCGCGAATGCGATTAACTAATTGTCTACACAAACACGAATACATCAAACATTTCTTGACTCTCTATTGACACCTTAATCAACCGGAGTGTAGTTTTGCTGTGCTACTCTGATAACATCTCACCTGTAGAATGTGTTTCATTCGATTTGATAGAGGCAATACTGTTGTTTTGGAATTATTAACACTACACACCCCAACACAAGTAATACTGGTTACTTTCTAATGTTTGTTGACAACCAGAATAAAGCCCGAAGCCACTTCACTCGAAACAAATCATACATTGTACCAAATATATAACTTTCTAACGTTGTCCTATGTGGGTCTGACATTATTTACTACGAAATCTATGTTAACCTTGTTGGTATAGCACGACAAGTATTCATCTCTTATCAAGAACCAGACATGGATGATTGTCGAATTACCTGCTAGTAGAAATGTAGTTGATTGCAAATGGATTTTCAAAGTCAAGTACAAAGCAGACAAAAGCATCAACAGAAGAAAATCTTGACTTGTTGCCAGAGGACTTTCTCATGTATACAATGTTGATTACACTGAGACTTTTAGTCCAGTAGTCAAACATTCTTCTATTCGACTTTTATTATCATTTGTTGCTACATCAGATTTAGAAATACATCAAATGGATTATCTCAATGGAGTTATTGAAGAAGACATTTACATAGTGCAACCTGAAGGTTATATTATCAAGGGTAAACACAATCATGTGTGTAAACTCCATAAGGCACTTTATGGCTTAAAGCAATCTGTTCAAATATTTATTGATCACGGCTACACACCTAGCTCTTCAGATTCAAATGTTTACTTCAAGACTTTATCATTATCACTTTGTACATGCATGATACATTGATTTTCAGCAACAATAAAGGTCTGATAAAAGAAGACAAGACAATGTTATCTTTTGAATTTGACATGATCGTTCTGGACGAAGCTCGTTTCTACCTTGGTATTCAAATCCACAGAGACAGAAATCAAAAGTTGATCTACATTACTGAACAGAAGTACATCTACAATATGTTAGTCAGGTATAATCTGATTAATTGCAAGTTAGCTCTTTCACCAATGGAACCAGGCCTCAAATTATCAAAGGACCAGATTTAGATTCTTCCTCAACAATGGTCCAATTTCTTGGAACAGTCACAAGCAATCTTTGATAGCCCTATCTTCTACAAAATCAGACTATATCGCAGCCTCACAAGCGGTTTGGTTGAGAAACTTACTTTCAGATATTAGTCTGAATCAATCTACTCCAACATTAAATTTTGTGATAATCAAAGTGCCATTGCCTTGGCAGCCAACCCTAGATTTCATTCTAGGAGTAAGCACATTGAACTGAAGTAGCACTATGTCAGAAGCAAAGTTCTCAACGAAGAAGTCAGATTGCAATACTGTCGAATGCAAGATATGATAGTAGATATTTTTACTAAATGTTTGAGTGTTTGTGGATCCCAAGGCAACCCTAAACCTAGTTAATAAGTGAGAGAGATTTGGCACCCTGCGTGTGTAAGTCCAACCCGATGATCACATAGTTATTTGATTAGTTACAAGTCAATAAAAGGACTTTAGGCCTTTTTGTGGGACTTTTAATGTCGCAGGGCCTAAATGTCAAGTTAGTGAATAAAGTTGGGTTTCCCTCCAATTTGGATGATTTCCACTCTTTTTTTAATTTGAAAAATTAGGGAGGCAGAAATGGACCAATAGGATTTAGAGGCCAGGGTCCTTCATTTCAATAAAGCAGATTGGTTCTCTTGTGAAATGGATTGATGAATGTCCTTTCTCTCTATAACTATTCTTCCATCTCTCATGGTTTGGATTTTGCTAATTGTTGGATCTGATTATTATTGGGATTGCATGTTATTATACTTTTTATGAGAGAGAAAGGGAGAAAGAGAAAGAGTAAGCTATCTTATTGTGGATCTAGTGTTAGTGGATGTAGCGTTAATGGTTAGGATTAATGGATGTTAGAGTAAGATGTGAATCTTCCATTCATGCTAAAATCTGAACTATACTATCACTCTCATGGGAACGAATCTATGCGTGACAACTAACTTCATCTCTTGGATGCTAGATTGATTAGATCTTGGATTGAGGTTAGGCAAGGAAAGAAATCCACTACAATTTTGGTGTCGTTGTCGAGGAGCTATGCCAATTTTTCAGTTTGCAGCATGTTTGTTGGATGGTTAGCTTGCATTAGACATCTTGTCATTGCATGAATAGTGTTAGATCTGCATTTAGGGTTAGTTTGAGAGTGATTTTGCTTGCTTTGAGTGTATTTGCTTGTTTGAAATCTAATCTAATTGTAGAACAGGAAAAACTGTTCATTTGGATCTGAGATATCAGAAAAAACAACAAAAATTGGTCTGTTAGATTTTGGTCAAAAGGAGATAAAAATCATCATCAGAGCTGATAACTTGTTGCTCTTTTTTAGGGAACCTTCGCTGAGTTGCAGACACCTTCAGTTTTGATCACAGAACCTTCAGTTTGAAGGGCGAACAATCCTTCCCAGCAGATTTCTAGAAGCAACAGAAAAACTGTCAAAAAACACCAAAAAATCACCAAAACCCTAAAAATACAAAAAAAGAACCTTCGTCCGATTCACTATTTTTGAGTTTGACGATATTCTTCTTGTCCAGATCAGAAAAAATCTTGATTTTTACCCTTGCCAAACTACATAAAGTATTTTTTTTGTGTCAGAAACCTTCGTCAGGTTTATCCTACCCTTATCTGTGTTAGATTTTGAATCTGAAATCTCGACGAAGGTTATTTTCTTAGAAATTGTCAGAAAAGCCTGATCAGAGAGTTTTTTTTTTTCAAAATAGCACTGTTGAACCTTCACCAAGCCAATCTTCGTCTAGAGAACCTTCGCCAGTACTATTTTTAGGTTTTGATTTTCCAGATCAAGTCTCTGTCAAAATTTGGGTCAAATCTGATATAGCCTGATTTGGACGTTGAGAAATTTTTCATTTTTTGGGAAGTATCGATTGATTGAATTTCGAAATCTTTTTCACAATATAGAAATCAGATTCTTGCAAAGTGAAATAGATCTAGCAGATATGATCTGAGATAGTTTTGATTGAAAAATCTAGATCCAATCTCATTGTCTGCTTGATTTGAATTTGTGAAAATGGCTGCCCTTGGAGGTGCTCCTCAAGAAGTCAATCCAATCATTGTTAGAAGAGCCCCCCATTTGGATCTACCCAAATACAATGGATTAACAGATCCAGTTAGATTTCTTCAGATCTATGCTGAATCCTGTGAAGTCTATGGCAAAATTTTCTCCTAAGATAAACTTAAGCTTTTTCCTATGGTCTTAACAGGCGCAGCACAAGATTGGTACTATAATCAAGATAAAACTGAGTGTGCAGATTGAGAGATTGTTAAAAGAGCCCTTATCACACGGTTCAAACCTCGGAAGTTTATGGAAGACCCTTTCTTAAAAGGATAGTATTTTTGATGAAAAATGACTTATATAATCACTGTTTTGGTCAGATGTCTACATAGTATCAGAAACCTTTGCTGAGCTTCCAGACTGTACATCCACTTCAGATATATCTAAATTGAGTTGGACAAAGGTTCTTTTCTAGAAAAAATTTATTTTTTGAGTCAAGCGAATGATCAGCAATATGCCATTTTAAAAACCTTTGTCGAGCACCTTACTCTCATTATGAAACTTCATTGACATGGTAGATGGTCTTAAAATGTCAAAATTAGCTTGGCCATAGCCTCATGTCTTGAAAAAATGCATTTATGATAGTACTTGGGCAAAGGACCCCCTTGGGCGAAGGTTCATCCTTCGCCAACCTTGGAAAACGTTCGTCGGATAGGTTCATATCCTCAAAAACCTTCATCGAGATTTTTATAGCCTATTTTTATAGTATTGTACATGCCTGCAAATTTTTGTTCAAAACTGATCAGTAAACTAGTATTCAGTGTAATAGACCCTCCAAATTCACCTATAAGTTGGCTGAATTCGATTCATTCCTCACTTGTGATAGCGAAGCTCTTGCCAATTCTTTTTGCAACCAAAGCCTTCCAAACTTTCTAAATTATTTTCCGATATACATTCGTGCGTCTTACTTTTTGTTTCTGATCATTATGTCTTCCACAGATACATCCCAGTCTCCTCGATATATAATCCATCGTGATGTCCCATCTGCAATGGATATCATGATACTTCCTAGCACAAGCATGGTCACATAGTGGATAACCCTTGCAGAGCCTGTGCTTACTATAATGGGTATTCATGAGAGCCTTTTCAGGGAGAATCAACATGGATTTCATCACTCTTTCCTTCAGTACATGGAAGAAAGAGAAATCTAAGTTTTATATCACCTTCCAAGGAGCCAGAAATCTACGTTTTATATCACCTTCCAGGGAGCCACACACAAGGTGCGCATGATTGAAGCCACCCTTGCTGCCATAGGCATAGCGTCTGGTTGATGGCTACCTCCTAGATGCCATCACTGAGCCTGCCATACACGCGCTACTGCCCAGCTCCTCAATAACTTTCTGATGGTTGGCAACCTTAGGAAAGACCGCATCACTTCTCAGATTCTACATAGGATAGTCGAGTCCTATGCCAAGATAGCCAAGGCCTCTCTCGAACCATATAATTGGTTCAAGACTGTTTCTAGTGAGCTCAAACGAGCCATTAAGAGCAATACCAAGCAACAGTTTGTTGTTGGCTCCTTGTTGTCTCTTCTAGTGGCCTCCCACCTTGAAAACAAAATCCATTCTGTGCTTTCAGTTTATGAAGAAGCACTGGCCGAGTCATCTCACCGGGCCTCCAGTTCACATAGTCGACGTCATCCACACAGCGAGATCGTCATTCCTGACTTGCCTTCCGCATCATGACATCGTACTAGGCATACATCGTCAGTTGCGCTTCCACTCCCTGTTGCTACTCACACTGAACTTCCTATTCTCCTCGCCTCTGATGCTTCCCTTGCCTCTGCTTCTACTCAAGGATAGTTTGTGACTATTGGGGCTACCATTCCCATCACAACTGCCCAGGCTGCCTCACCCCCACACACCGAAGCTGTTTCACCAAACGCACAGTACTTTATGGATATGTTTGATGATTCCGACCCCCTTGGGGCCTCCGAAATTTTTGAAATGCCCCAGAGCCCTGTGCCCTTTCAACTCCAATCCCCTAGAATAGGATTTGAACAAATCCATGATACTACTATTGGTGTTGAAGATTCATGCCAGCTACCTCAACAACTTCAAGTTGAAGATGCCCCAGCCAACTTCGGGTCGAGCAAGCTATGAAATCACCGAAGCAGTTCGACGTCACAGTGCTTGAGGGTTATGAGGAGGAAGATCTTTTTGAAGAAGAAGAAGTACCGGCACCTGTTTCATGCCAACCAAGGATAGTACCATCAGGTCCTTCTGCTGCTACCACCTCCATGAAAGTGGATTCTGGTGATGCTCTCGCTTTGGTCTTAAGCCTTGCTCTTCAAATTTTTGTTAAGACAAAAAGATAATTCTTCCTTTAGATATTTCTTTGTCTTAGAGAATATGTGCCTTTGTTGTGTCTTTGAATTAAATAGGTTGATTTGATTTGATCTTTGAATTATTGATGAGAACTGGAATCAAACTTCAAAACATCTTCAAAACTTCAAAGATCTAAATTCAGCATCACATAGAAATGTCACCACAATATAGGCAAAGAATGAATATTTAAGAAGGATTCTTCATGTAGTTTTTGGGCTAACTCCAAATTTTGTAGAGCCTCAATCAACATCAAGTCTTCTTTTGATTTCGTATAGTGGCCAACTGGTAGGTTGTCGAATTCTTCAAGCTTAACTGGGAGCAATGTTCCATCAAAAAGCTCCTAAGTTAACTTGATATCTTTATCTGAATCACTATGAAGTGTGATTTCTTTACAATACCGAGCTGAAAATCTTGTAAAAGAACTTTTAACATAAAGACTTTGAACGAAAAACAATGTCTTTTGCCGCAAAACTTCCAAACTGCCAAAATGTATATGTACAAAATTGCTTATAGCAAAGTGACTTCCTTCGATCTTGCATATTGTGTCAAATCTCCACAAAATAATCAGCAAGGTTTCGCTCCCAATCCATGTAAATACTGAATAGTTTTGGATAAGCCATATTTACATTGATCAGCAAACATGCATCATCAAAGACACCTAGATCCGCAACACCTTGTGGTTTGTACAATTGAAACTGCGACTTCCACTTCCAAAAATGTCGCTTATTGTCTTCATTTTGCAAAAATTGAAATTCTTTAATACAAATGTATTCGAGAGCATACATAGTAAAAGAGCCTATGTATAACTCTGCCGAATCGAAAGGCACAACTTGAAATTTCTCCCGGATTATGCCCCCGTAGAGACATTCTTTCTGCTCAATAGATAACTAGGCCCATAACCAGAGAAAGTCATCCTTTTCTGATGGCATCTTCCAATCGTTGAAGGCGATGCCTACTACGCCTGGTAGCATCATATAATCCACACGCCATTGTAATTCAATGTGAAATGCTTGTGGACGTCACTTTCAGAATCGTGCAGCAAATGCATGTAATCTTTCAGCACATACCTTCAATTGGTTTCGTCGTGGTCGAATTGCCTGAGTAGCTACTGATGCCAGCTCCTGAGTTTGCAACTCAGCAGCTAACTTCTGGTCTTCCAACTGCTGCTTAAGATCTGACAACTCATGTTCGAGATGGTCGATTTTCACGACTGCCTCCAAATATTCTGGATGGTCAGTGACTCCCGAGCAGGCAGGAACAGGTTGAAGTTGTTGTGTCAGATATTCTTCATGAGAATCGGGCCCGCTGCAAGTTGGGGTGGCTTCACTAGACAGCTCATTCAACTCAGCCAACTCTTCCTCGACAAGAGCCTTCGCATCCTCGAACGGTTGCAGGAACTCAACTCAAAAAATTTTGAGCATCTGGCCTTGGAGCTGGTTCAGTTTAGAGAGGTCTATTGTGATTGACCCGACATTGCTGCATAGAGCAACCACAGCTTCTGTCTTTATTCTTGTCACTTGCTCCTCCTACAAATGTTTTTGGAGAGCAACATTGTGTTTATTGACATCCAAAAATTGCTTTTTCAAAGAATCAATCTCAGTCTGATTATTGACAAACTTGGCCTCAATCACCTTATTGATCTGCTTCAAAGAATCAGCTTCATTAATGACAGTCTGAAGGTGTGTGTCGAGGGAACTATTTTCTTCAATCAGTTGGCTTTTGTCTGATTCGAGCAAATCAATTGATCTTCTTGTAAGACTCTTTGAGAGAGACTTGATACTTTCGCTCTGCTTCTATCAAATCCAAAATGTGTTTCTAGTTGTGGCGGTCGAATTCGTAAATGTCAGCCACTAGATTCTAGCTAGGATTTCAATCTGAGTGCACAATCGCAAAACATGCACTCCTACTCCAGAAACCTTTTGGTGTTTGATCCACCTCAAAAAAGCCTTGTATGCGATAACACCGAAGCATACAGGGTTGCCGGCTAGCGCGTCCAATAGATAGCCAAAATTTTGGACTGAAATAGTTGCATCCGCATCCGTCAAAAATATAGCTTGATTCGTGTATTTACAAAACAGCTTGAAAGTGGTATATTTGATAATCGAGATTGACGACAGCTTCACAGATTGCAATAAGACGTAATAGATCGTTTTGATCGCAGAGAGAGTGAACACAGGAAAGCATGAAAACGTAGGAAGAAAGTGTGAAGAGAAAAATAGAAAATGACTATGATATGCAGTGGCGATGGGGAGAGGATGATGACGTGTCATGGTGGTATGACATCTGTCATGACTCATAGTTTCAAAATATGATTTGACAGATCAGTCTTAATGACGATAAAGACCGTCTAAAATAAATGAATAAAAAAAAAACAATATCTGTTTTGTTATGTGTAGGCTAATAATGAATGACCACATGGCCTTCATCTTTAATGGATGAATACAAATAGTAGGTCGAGATATTCTCGCAAGATTCTTGAAAATATGCTAGAAAAATTTTAGAAAGTTTCACAAATCCTTCTCGTAAGATCCTAAAAAATGATAGAGAAACTAACGAGAGGTTCTTGAATGAATTTTAGTAAGATACTAGAAAATTTCTCGAAATATTCTCGAAAATAAAAATATAGTAGAAATACACTCAAAAGGAAAATGCTAGAAAATTTCTCGATAAATTGGAAAAAGATGCTAGAAAAGATTCTAGAAAGATTCTCGAAAACAATTCGCGAAAATCAAAACACGTTTTGCTTACAAATTGAGTGTCGCAAAAAATTCAAGAAAAATTCTTGAAAAGACTTTGAAAAAGTCTTGAAAGATTGTGAGAGAAGTCTAGAAAAATTCTCGAAAAGTTCTTGAGAACACTTTGAAGAATGATTTTTTGAAAAAGATAAAAAAAAATGCTAGAAAGTGGTAGAAAATTTTACGAACATTTCTAGAGAAGATAGGAGAAAAGTCGCGATTAATTCTAGACAAGAGAAAACATTCGCGATCAATTCCAGAAAAATACTAAAAAAGAATATGAATAAGAATAAAAAAATTCTGGTCAAAAGTAGTATTTCTTGAGTCTAGACCCATTAATTCGTGTAGGTAATAGTTCGCCTTCAAGTGATTGGAGTTGTACAGAACCATTCTCAAATACCTCTATGACTTTATAAGGTCCGAGCCATCTCATATGAAGTTTTTCAGGAAACTTTTGATGTCAACTATCGTAAATCAATGCAAAGTCATCAGCTTTAAGATAACATTTTCGGATACAACTATCATACTTTTTCTTTCGTTGTTCCTGGATTTCCTCCGTTAACTTTTGTTAATTTATACGAGCTTCAGATAGTTCTTCAATATTGGTCAACCTTTCGTTAATACTTTCTACATCTGTTTGTTGAGCTTGAATACGAAAAGTTGTCACCTCAAATTCAATAGGCAAAATAGAATGCATAACATAAGTAAGAAAATATGGTGTCTGCTTCGTCATGATCTTTTCTGTGTTACGATAAGCCCAGAGAACTGATGGTAATTTCTGATTCCAATCAGTCGCATGTGCAAAAGTAATCTTGTTCAGGATCTTACATAAGATTCCATTAGCTCTCTCAGTCAACCCGTTTGCTTTTGGATTATAAGGGATGATTTTTCTATGCTTAATCAGAAAATATGTTGTCAGCAGCCGTATTGTATCAATCACAATATGTGTACCACAGTCACTTACTAGTTCAAGTGGACAACCATATCTTGTGATTATAAATTTGAATAAGAATGTCGTGACAGTTTTAGCATTGTTTAGTTTTGTTGCTTCTGCCTTAACATTCTTTGTAGCATAATCCGTTGCAACAAGAATATAACGACACTTTGTATGTCGAGTCACAGGTTTGATTGGACTAACAAAGTCAATCCCCCACTTCTCAAATGGTGCAAGAGGCAAAATTGATGTCAACGGCCAATTCATTGCTTTTGTTTACTTACCAGATCTCTGACATGGATCACACAAACGAATATAATTTGATACATCTTCGAACATTGTTGGCCACCAATATTTGGCAGTCAATATCTTATTAATAATGTTCTTTAAAACAAAGTGTCTGCCAACATCCTCTGAATGTAAGACCAAAATAACCTTTTTAATATCTGCTATTTCGAGACATCTTTTTAGTTGCTGATCAGCACCAAGCTTGTACAGGACATTGTTAATAATCGTATAAGGTGCTATCTTATATTAAAAAATTGTCTTTTGCTCCAAATCATAACCATCCGGATATATCTGATCCTTAAGATAAGTAATGATATCAGAATATAACGAATTTGTAGATGAAATTTCAAATAGATTTTTGTCTGGAAAATCATCATTAATTGGTTTTTCAATTTTTCCTGTGCTGAGTCGGGATCGATAATCAGCATTCGTATGGTATTTTTCTTTGCAAAGTTCTACTTGATAAGTGAATTCCTGCAGAAGTAGAACCCATCGAGCAATTCGTCTTGATAAATATGGTTTATTCACGAGATGCTTTAGAGCATAGTGATCAACATGAAAAATAAAAACATATCCCAGCAAATAATGCCGAAATTTCTTAACAGTGAAAATCATTCCAAGTGATTCTCTTTCTGTAGCCGAATAATTCTTCTTTGAGGCACTGAGCTGTCGACTCGCATAATATATGGGATGATCTTCCTTCTGATCGTCCTTCTGACTTAGACAAATGCCAATAGCAAATGCAGAAACATCAACATAACTTTGAATAGGAGCATTGATCAATCTCTGCTTAAGTTCTTCAAACACTTTCTGTTGTTCATTCATCCACAAGTATTCCACTTGTCTCTTGAGTAGATGAGTAAGAAAAGCAGCAATAGAAGCATGATTTTGGATAAATCTTCGATAATAGCTAACATGTCCTAAGAAAGCTCTTAGTTCACGTAGATTGGTTGGTATCTAGAGATTCTTTATAAGTTTGACTTTATATTTATCAACTTCTATTTCTCTATTTGATATTTTGTGTCCAAGTAAAATTCCTTCTTTTATACCGAAAAAACATTTCTCTGGATGAAGGGATAAACAAGTATCTCGACATCGTTGCAATGTAAGTTTCAACTTCTGTAGATGTGTCTTTATATCACTATATACACAGAAATCATTAATAATGATCTCAAGAAAATTTCTTAGAAAGGCAGCGAAAATTAACATCATGATTCGCTGAAAAGTTGTTGGTGCGTTGTAAAGACCAAAGGGCATTTTGTTGTAGGCATAAGTGCCCCAATCCATAGTGAACGTGGTCTTTAAAAGATCCTCCTTTCTCACTCCAACCTGATTATAACCAGAGAAACCGTCATAGAAACTGTAACGCTCTTGACCAACAACCTGATCTAAGATAGAATTAGTGAAGGGCAGAGGATGATGATCCTTCCTTGTGACAACATTGAGCTTGAGAAAATCCTGGCATATTAGTTAGAAATCAGTTTTGATCTGATTCATTAGTATAAGCTTTAAATGTGATGATGTAATTACTGTACAGTTTATTTGGTTTACTGTATATGGTTGTGATTGGGACGTGACACTTAAAATTTGCTTTGCACAGGAACACAGATCATGCTACATAGTAACACAGACAAAAAATCACTCTCCTCAGCAAGCTCACATAGCAACTGTGTTTCTCAAAATGAAATTACATTGTACATATAGTTGTTCACTCAGGAAACCCATGCATGACCCAGGCTGCCGTTGGCGGGACGTGTGTCCCGTCGACTTGCCTCGTGGCAAGGCCAACTGATCCTTATCCACTGATAGGACCCACTTACAGTCACACAGTGATTCTGACTTTAATTCTAACTCTCTCCTTTAAAGTAGAGTCACTTTTTATACAGTCATATGCATAGCTTTAAAGTCAACAAACTTTAAATATAGAAAGTTTTGATCTAAACTTATCAAACTTTTCTCCAGTAAGTGGCTTGGTGAAAATATCAGCTAGTTGTTCTTATGTGCTACAATGAACAACATGAATTTCACGACTTAGCAGTCTTTCACGTATGAAGTGATATTGAATCTCAATGTGTTTAGTTCTCGCATGGAACACTGGATTCTTTGCTAGCTAAATGCCACTCTAACTGTCGCTATGTAAAGTTGTGGGATTTTTCTGCTTCATGCCAATCCCTTCCAAGATTTGTCTCAACCATATAGCTTCTTGTGCAGCACTACACATTGCCTTATACTCTGCTTCTATGGTGGAAAGAGCAATTGTACTTTGCTTCTTACTAGACCAGGAAAAGCAATTACCACAAAACTGGAATATATATCCTGTGGTGGATCTACGATCATCATAGTCACCTCCCCAGTCTGCATCCACATAGCCACACAACTCAGGTAAACCATCATGCTTCATGTAGATCAAGCCATACTCTGATGTGCCTTTCACATAACGCAAAATGCGTTTAGCTGCTTTCCAATGTGTTTCCATAGGTGCTGCCATAAACTGACTTACAATGCCAACAGCCATCACGGACGTGGATAAGCTACCTATAGCTTTCACACATTTGGCTGTATTTGCAGGAGTCTAGGCTTGGCACAGGTGTTGGAATTTTCATGGCGGCAGATTCTCAGGTGGTGAGATCATGGGAAAGCCTAGAGGAAGTCACTCAGAGCCATATACCTTAGTACGATCATGGAGACGGTAGTCTCGGGATCCTGTGAGCAGTGACTCAGGGATATGCTTGTGTTGGCATGGTGTCGGGTGGCACATAGCCAAGTGGAACGAGCAAATGCTAGGAGCCAAGTGGAGTAGGTGATGCTTTGGAGTTCGGCTTGTCTAGCAGGATGGTGACTAGGATCGGAGACATCAGGTGAGCATAGTATGTGGATGACGAGTCCATTGGGGTGGCACTCATGGAGATGCTACAGTTGCTCAGGTATGATATGTCATTTGATGTATGGATGATGTTCTTCAGCTGGTGCATCATGTGGTGACCTAGATATGGGTCATGCCTACTTGGAGGTAGGTGGCTGGAGTGTACCTGGAGGTGGTACATATCCTGAGGACATGGAGTGCATTGCGGGGTGATGTGGATCCAGTATGCCCATGGTTGTGAGCCAGCAAGGATGGAGATGGTTGCTCAAGGAGTGACAATTGATACTTTTGCGAGTGATCAGGTGAGTTGCATGGTTATATGCACAGTGGTCTCCAGATTGGCATCACATGTTGTTTCTATCCATCATCATTTGGTAAGCAGGATGCAGTTATTTGGTTAGATCCAATTGGAGTCTAGTTGCACTATAGGTGGACAAATTCTTGGAGAGCTATCAGCGGATAATGGATATTTGGTGATCAGATGATACAGGGTACAGGGTTCTGGAGCTATCCTACCTGATATGCGATGGATCATGGGTGAGTTATTCATCACGATAGTGGATCTAGTTTGCATTTGCTTTGGCTTGGATGCTATGATGGATACATTGGGGAGATAGGCCCCTTGGTGGGAGGCCTATATACTGGTCAAATTAGAGTTGGCAACATCAAGCATGGAAAGTTAAACCTACATGGGATGTAGGATAGGCAGATCATCATCAATATCTCTAGGAGATGGGCGAGCTACTCAGGTATAGCCTATGGTGAGGTTTGTGTACATTCATTCGTTGAGTCCTTGGTAGATTCTTGTGCTTGGAGCATGGGGAATGGATGGGGATCAGCTTTCAGGACTTATTGGACAAGATATCAGGGCAAAGCGGCTTGGAGCATAGCTTTATTTGGGAGATACATCATAGATGAGGCTTGGAGCGCTCATTGGTTCGAGATGGTTGATCTTGGATGATGTATGAGGACATCTATGTGATATGCTTGGACGTGAGAGCATCTTGGTACAGGTGCAGGCCATGGTTGAGGACCTGATTTGGTGACCAGTGGTGTAGCAGTGGATCTACAGGTGGCGCAGGTGTTGGTACGACAAGATACCACTTATGGGCAGGCCTTGGTCATGTATTTGATGTTTTATCATGTGCATTTGCTACGTCAGGAACAAAGTAGTCATTTTATGCTCATTGACTTGTCATTGTCTACTAGTTGTCTATCTAGTGAGGGTACAGTCTTATGGTGGTAGTAAGATTTCCTCAGGTTGAGCCTCAATCGCTCATTTATGTCAGATTTACAGGTCTGTGCTTGTAAGTATCCGATAGGATGTCAGCCTAGCTAGATGGAGGATGTAAGTCTCATGGTGGCATTGGGATTTCCTCAGTTTGAGCCATGTCGCTCATGTGGTCCACTTGTGGTCAAGTTGGATTGCGGACGAGTCAGTTGGTCGAGAGTGTGGTAGACTCTCTATATGAGCATTGTGTTTACATGATACTTTGTGAGTCAAACCTGGTGATTTGTTGGTGTGCTTGAGTGTGAGTCAAGTACAGAGTAGCAGGACATGCATAACATCTTTTGGACACTCAAGACATTGCTACAAATTATTGTTTTTCACTCTTATCACATTTGAGCTTAAGGGAGAAAGTTAGAAATCAGTTTTGATCTGATTCATTAGTATAAGCTCTAAATGTGATGATGTAATTATTGTACAGTTTATTTGGTTTACTGTATATGGTTGTGATCGGGACGTGACCTATTAGGATATATTGATCGGGCACTGATCCGGTAGCCGGCTACTTGGGTTAGCCGAGTAGCCACACATAGGAAGAATTAGCTTGTACAGAGTTATTTACAGTACTTGCTATACTTGGAGGCATGTCCCAAGTTTGTCGATAGAATTTGGCCATATTGGACCCGACCTTAGTTTGACAGGTGGTAGGCCAATTTTAGGACACCTGTCTTTTCATGCAGTTTGTGGATACTCTATTTGTACATTGTCTCTTTGTAATCTATCAACTTTTGCTATTAGAATCTCCAAAGACACAAAATACCTCTCACCCATGACCGAGGAGGTCTCAGAAGGAGGAGAGTAGAAGAAGCTGAGAGCCGAGCATGAGAGCCGAGAAATTACTAGCTAGGATGACAGTGAAATATCTATGTGAGCCTACATGGTGTATCCCAGAGAAGGAACGACCATGTAGGAGCTAGTCATATTTCCTAGGCTTTGTAAATAAATGTAGACCCCCCTTAAATTAGTTAGAGTGAGCCACCTTTTGATGGTGACCTTTAGTGGAAGGGCAAATTCCACATGTAATTTCTAATTTGGTAGAATTGCCACTTGGGCTCCACATGGGCAGCTTTCTTGCTTATTTAAGGGCCCCCCTCTCTTGTGAGGGAGCTTTGAATGTATTGTCAAGTTCTCTTGAGCAAATAAAGAAGATCCTCCACGAGTTCTTAAATAATTGCTAAGATCCTTGTTCATGGCAATGTTTTGGAGTGAAGTTTCTATGAGCATGCTTGATTTCCTTGTATTGTGGATTAACTAGTTTCTTGTTTCCTTGTTTCTTGCTTAGTTGTGGATTAGGATTCATTTCTTGTTTGTGGAATAAGGTACGAATCACACTCGCATCAACCGTGGACCCATATCAACCATATTCCAACACCCATATCCACCATAACAAGAGTTCAAGAGCCTATTTACACAATCCTACAGTACTCTACAAGTTGTTATGGATCGCCCTTACGATCCGAATTCTACGGAAGACTATCCACCGGAGATGGTCTCCCCATCCACCGAACAGGCTCGATTTAACAGATATTCCAGGATGAAATCCCAAGTCCAAGAGCCATCCACCAACCCATTCGACAGATGGGAACCCATGCATTATGAAGCTCCATATGAATGACCACATTTTCATGCTGCCGAATCTTCACATGCACGAGCTCACTTAAACGGAGCTTTTGCGAATAATGTTCTACGTACTGAAAAACGTACCCCAAAGCTAGATTTACCTAAGTACGTTGGTAACACTGATCCTCAAAAAATTTTTCAAGTCTTTGAGAACGCATGTGACATCTATGGCGAGACATCACCGGAAGCCATGGTACAGCTCTTTTCGATGACCATGATAGATCGAGCACGAGAGTGGTTTTTTAACCTTGATCGTGAAGATAAACGTGACTGGTCACTCTTGAAGGAGGCCTTTATTAAACACTTCAAGCCATTTCGCTTTGATAGAAAGTCCTTTTGTCAAGCTAAGTAACATCAAAATGACAAAAGATGAGAAAGTACATGACTATATTGAACGATTTAAAAGATTAAAAAGTCAGGTACAAGAACAACCCACTGAGTCTATGCTCATAATTTCGTTCCTCGTTGGACTCCCACAATGGATAAGACATGAACTTCGTTCCAATGATGGATATACATCATTGAAACAAGCCATGTCTGATGCCATTTGAGAGGAAGACGAGGGCTCTGATGTCGATGAACCATGTGAACGAAGAGCACATCGTGTTGTCCAAGAAGCTCGACCAAACGACGAAACTCGAGAACAGTTGTGGAAAAAACAGATGGAGTTGCTTAACCAGCAACACCAACACAGATGGAAAAACTCATGAAAGAGTTTCAAAACACTCTTAAGTCTATCCAGAGTTCGATGCCGGGTCAGTTACCCACTGGCCAAATCCACCATAGACGAGAGAACACGCGGTGCCCTCACTGTCAAGGTGCACACACTGGCAATGAGTGCCCTTCATACCAATCGGTCCCAGATACTTCCTTGATCAAATGTGACATCTGCAACTTTATGGGACATACCTCTCTTTATTGCTACTATAACCCGAGGAACCAGCCTCACAACCAGTCGGGAGGACATTATCAACCTCCTCGACAACCATTTGTTTCATAGAACCAACATACGCATTATCCACCACGAAACAAACAAATCCATATACAAGAGTTGCCCAAACAACCTCGACATGAACCTCAGCCATAGCTGGCACTCTTAGGACCACCTCCACGAGGACAACTTGATCTAGGAGCACAAAAACATTGCAACCCTTGAGAGTCTGCATAAACACATCTTGTTGAAAACTCCTATGATCACTCCTATCATCAAGATACAACACTTCCATCTGTTAGTTCTCAACATTATCAAACAGACAGCTCATGCTCATGCAAACGAGATGAGTATTCAACACCACCAGAAAATCCAGCACAGCTAGCCATCCAAGATGGTTATGCTATTGCCACAGGCCCAATGAGCAACCGTTGCTTTATTTGTGGTGTATGGCTAACTTTAAAGTTAAAAACCAATACCATGCGGAATGTCCCGACTGTGTCCGTAAACACAGTTTCAAGGATTGTCCTAAACAACCTAACAGGATTCTTCCAGCACGTCATATCTCATCCGAACCTGTTAGAGTTCTCACTAGAGCACAACAACAACAACAAGAACAGTAGCAAAATAATGTCAAATCAGCTGACCCCCAAGGAAGCAACTTGTCAGCTTCCATATTACCAAAAGATTACCCAGACCCAAAAGTGGAAGAACGACAATACAATGAGTTTCGAGATGAGTTTTTGCGAGAGGAAGAACATATAGAAAGTCTGTTATCAGCTCATATCCTCAAAAAGAAGCAATCCCTATAGGGACTTGAAGTATTTTCTGACCTCCTGCAAGCTCAACTCACCATGCAGTTTCATACCGCAATAAAATCCTTCACTGGGCTTCAACGTTATATCCATCAAAGTTTTCAGCTGCCTACTATTCCTGATGAACAGCAGGAAACAGAAGAGATTCCTGAAATTCCCTAGATTCCTATGAATCTATTGAATATAGGTGTTGCTAAGGGAACTAGCATCACCCTACCTTTGTCCTATAAAGACTATCCCGCAGTATCTGCTATCCTAGATAGCGGATCAGACGTTAATATAATTGCTTTGTCATTGGCAACGTCATGGGGCTTCCATACCCTCGATCAACCACAATATAAACTTCGCATGGCTAATCAACGAGTTACTGACCCTGCTGGTCATTTATCAAATATAAAATTTTGCATAGCAGGTGTCAAATTTGTGATAGATTGTGTCATTTTAGATTTACCAAAAGATAACAATACATATAAACTCCTTGGTACACCCTGGCTCCAGATGGCAGGTGTTGTCCAAGATTGGAAGCATAGCAAAATTACCTTTGGTAACCACGATAAACGAGTCACGGTTGACTCAACATGCCATGTCAAGCCCGCCAAGGTATACGATGATTGGTCATCCACAACATATGACGAATCAGATAGGTCCCGATCCAATCAAAAGGCCACTATACAAGATCCACAGACATAATCAATTGGGGTCATGCACTAGCCACTGTGGACTGTGCGGATTCCAATCGATGTCATATCGAAACTACTACAACATATGTGGATATTCTCCCATCTTCTACATACATTGACACACCCATCATCCCACTTATGATGATTGACCCGATTCCTATAGCGTGGGGCCCAGAAGAACCTAGTGTCTCTACCGCCCATGTTTCAGAAGAAGGTATTCTTTCCATGGATGATGTAGAAATGATGGATGAACATGTACTCCTCTATCTAGATGCCCAACCTCATCCACCAAAATCAATTCCTAAGGAGATAATGACACCGGGACTATTGGCTCACGTCCAACTGACATCCAAGGTACCCAACACACAAACATACAAGCCCAAACCCAAAGTATATACATGGGATGTGTATCCCGACGAAGTCTGGGATACAATCGACGACGATTTGATAAGTGAGGCACCAACACCACCCACTCAAAAACCACAAAAATCTTGGTTACAAAAAACTAAAGTTATTGATACAAAATTAATCGAGCGTCAAAAACAGATGTGTGCGAAGCTTAAACAGCTGATAAAGCCCTTGTCTAAGGAGACAAAAATCAAACAATTAGACCAAGCTTCCACGTCTGGTAGTGAATCAAATCAGATGATTCCCAAAGTCCCAGACAATTTTGTGGACCCACCTTTTGATCTTCCACAGAAGCTCAAAGATTTTACACTGGATGACGTTGTTATCTAGTTACCACAGCCACATCAGGAACCTACACCAAGTTTCAACTCCTTTGAAGGACCTGCTAAAACAATTCCATTAAACCTTAAAGATCCTGACGAGGAGATAGACTGAATAGTTCATGTGGTGCACATTTGTCATCAACCCAACTTTCTGATCTGAAAACATTACTCTGCAAATACAGGGATGTATTTGCATAGAATTATACATGAAAGGGATCCCACCTGAAATAGTGGTCCATAGGATTCCTTTAGAAGACAATGTTAAGCCTATTAGGGCTAAACCTTATCGATCTAACCCTATCTATCGTGAGAGGATCGACGAAGATATTAAAAAATTGTTGGATGTTGGTTTCATTATGAAGTTCAACATACTGATTGGGTATCACCCATTGTGGTTGTACCCAAGAAAAATGGCAAGCTTTGTATCTGTGTCAATCTCAAAAACCTTAATGCGGTTATGAAGAAAGACCATTTTCCCTTGTCTTTAACGACCCAAATCCTAGAGAAAATGGCAGGAGCTGAAGCTTTCAGCTTCTTGGATGGATTCAGCAAGTATTTACTTGTTCAAATAGCCCCTAAAGATAAACATAATGGGGTTTATGCTTATAACGTTATGCCTTTTGGCTTATGCAATGCCCCTTCAATGTTCCAAAGGGTCATGCAACTGGCCTTTCAAGATCTGTTACATCAGATCGTGGAGATTTATCTCGACGGTCTAGGTGTACATTCCTCGGCAGCTATGCACCTTGACGCCCTGGAGAAATTCTTCATTCGCTGTCATAGATTTGAAATCTCACTAAACCCTGATAAATGCCAAATATGGGTCACCCATGGGGTCGTACTTGGGCATATAATTTCAAAGGACGGTATTTCTACCGACCCGTCAAAAATCAAGGTTATAGCGGAAATGCCCTTACCTGCAATAGTGAAGGAAGTATATGTCTTCCTTGGTCATACAAATTATTATCGCATCTTTATAATTGACTATGCCGGCAAGGCACACCTCGTTTATTTAGTTGTAGTAGATCCTCGCTAGACCGAAGAACAAATTAAGGCCTTTGAGGAGTTGAAAACAGCCCTCACCACGGCTCCCATACTCCACTGGCCAGATTACACGAAAGAGTTCCATGTGCATATTGACGCAAGTAAGTATGCCATTGGAGGTCTTCTTGCACAACCGGACGAGTATGGCAAAGACTTCCCAATACGTTTCTTGAGCAGACAACTGGTGCATGCTGAAGTAAACTATACAACCACCGAGAGAGAAGCATTGGTGATGGTCTATGTTGTGCCACAACTAAGACATTATTTATTAGGCCAGACCTTTGCGTTCTACACAGACCATCAAGCCCTTCTATATATCGTTAATAAATCTTGTAAAATGGGACGTATAGCTCGATGGCTGTTGATTTTAGAGGAATTTAATTTTCGCGTAGTCATTCAAAAAGGGACCCACTATTTCATGGCAGACCACCTTTCCAGACTATCAAGTGCTGAAAAAGCAACTGCACCAGTCAACGATGATCTCCCTGATGCATGCCTTTTTTAGATCGATGCTACACCCTTATGGGATGAGGAGATCACTCAGTTCCTCACAACAGGCAGACTCAAAAAAGGCCTGAGTATAGCGGCAAATTTTTTTTTTTACTAAAAGCAGCGCCCTTTCAATTAATAGCAGGACAACTTTACAAAAGGGGCATTGACGGTATCATTCGACGATGTGCTTATGAATCTGAGATACGACCTATCATATTTCAGGCTCATGAGGGCATTGGAGGTGGCCACTTTTCTGCTGAAGCCACAGCAAAGATTATCCTTCGAGCAGGACTGTGGTGGCCATCTTTGTTTAAGGGCAAGTTTGTTGTCATTAAAGCATGTGATGTCTGTCAACGAGCCAAGAAAAACACCAAAGTAGACTTCACACCACTGACTCCCATTATAGAAGGCAAAGCCTTCCATAAGTGGGAAATTGACTTTATTGGACCAATCAATCCAGCAGCAAAACATACCTGTCATGCTATACCAACAAGGTTAATATAGATTTTGTAGTGAATAGTATCATCCCCACATAGGACAGCATTAGAAAGTTATATTTTTGGTACAATTTATGACAAGTGGTTTCGAGTGTTATTCTAGTTGTTGACAGACATTAAAAAGTAACCGGTATTACTTATGTTTGGGATGGGTAATGTTAATAAATTCAGAACAACAATCTAGTCTCTATCGAATTGAAGGAAGCGCGTTCTACAGATGAGATGTTATCAAAGTAGTACTGCTATACTACACTCTGGCTGATTAAGTTGTCAATAGATAATCAAGAATTGTTCGATGTATTCACAACTGTGCAGACAATTAATTAATCGCATTCGCGAACTATTCGTTTCTAAACAGAAGTCCTCAACAACTAAAGCCCAACTTAATGGTTAAAGAACACGAAGAGTTTTAGAACACGTTAGAAACTTATGTCAGTGCCAATCAGGAAAACAGATCAAAGACTCAATTCTTCAGACGAGGACTGTCATTTCATTTGTATACATACAGCTTAATCCAATGATCGTGCTAGACTGTACCAAAGATAGTCGTTATTTGAGTGCTGAAAAGAAAGTATTCGCGACAGACGAATAAGAAGGTTTTAAGATAGTTCTTTAGAGCATGCTTTACGAAAACACAGCAAACGACTGTAATGCACTAGAGCGTCTGTCTGATCAGAGAGAAATTCATGAAATGCATTAGAGATTGTTAGCAGACTCAAGATCACTCACACTCAGTAGTGCGGAGAACAAAGATAAGAGAGAATAACTCACAGAATTCTATTCACTTCTTCAATCTCTTACATAAGCATAAACTCTTCTCTCTCGATGATCAAGACTGAAGTGTGAGATCTATATATGTTCTACGGGACGAACAAACACATCTCTAAAAAAACCAGGTGCATCGCTCCTGCGAAAGGGTCTAGTTAACAATTAGACTGAAAATATGTTCAACTATACCATAGGAGGTATACTTAACTATGAGTTAAAGTTACTCTAGTTTAACATGTCTTTTCATATCTAGTCGTTTCGTGTGGACGACCTAGTAAAGGTTATCCAAGGCAATGTCTTTTCCTTTTTAAGGTCTTGCCCTTGATTACAAGGCAAGTACTTAGGAGATATATTCCCGAAGAATGACTTAGGCCTCTTCATGATCTATACTTAACCAGCTCATATCTTCATTTTCGAGTATATCATGCCATATTTATGTTGATATTTAATATTTAACATTTTTGTGGCATCACATATCCCCTTCCTCAAATGTGAAACGTCCTCGTGAACATATCATCTTCATTTCGAGAATTATTCGAGAAACATTCTTGTTCGTTAGATTTTCGTTGAGGCGAAAAGATATTTCTTCATGTAATTCATCCTTTAGATAATTCTTCATCTTAGAGAATATGTGTCTTGCTGTTTCTTTAATTGAATAGGTTGTTTTGAGTTTATCTTTGAATTGTTGATGAAAACTGGAATCAAACTTCAAAACATCTTTAAACTTCAAAAATTCAGCATCCCATAGAAACATCACCACAAAGGCACGAATGAATATTCATGAATGATTCAATTCTTCATATAATTTCTGAGCAAGCTCCAAGTTCTGTTGAGCTTCGATCAAGAGCAAGTCTTCTTTTGATTTTGTGTAGCGGCCAACTAGTAAGTTGCAGAATTCTTCTAACTTAACCGGGAGTAATGTTCCATCGAACAGCTCCTAGGTTAACTTGGTATCTTCATCTGAATCACTACGTAGAGTGATTTCTTTACAGTAACGAGCTGAAATCTAATAAAATTGCTTTTAATATAAAGATTTTGAACAAAAAATAATGTCTTTGCCACAAAGGTACCAAACTGCCAAAATGTATATGTACAGAACTGCTTATAACGGAATGACTTCCTTCTATCTTGCAAATTATGTCGAATCTCTGCAAAATATTCTGCAAGGTTTCGCTCCCAATCTACATAAAGACTAAATCACTCCGGATAAACCATATTTATATTAATCAGCAATCTTGCATCGTCAAATGCGCCTAAATCTGCAATAGCTTGTGGTTTGTACAGTTGAAACTGTGACTTTCGCTTCCAGAAATGTCGCTTATTATCTTCGTTCTGCAAAAATTGAAGTTCTTTGATTCGAATATATTCGAGAGCATACATAGTCGAAGAGCCTATGTATAACTCTGCTGATCCGAAAGGTACGACCTAGAACTTACCCTGGATTATGCCCCAGCAAAGACATCATTTCTACTCAATAGAGAGCTAGGCCCATAACCAAAGAAAGTCGTTCTTCTCCCAAAGTCGTTTCCATTTGTCGAAGGCAATGCCTACTGTGTCTGGTAGCATCATGTAATCCACACGCCATTGCAATTCAATATTAAAAGCATGTGGACACCATTTTCAGAAGCGTTCAGCAAATGCACGGAATTTGTTAGCACATTCCTTCGACTGATTTCGTCGCATTTGCTGTGGTTGTGTAGATGCAATTGCCAAGTCCTGAGTTTGCAACTCAGCAGCTAGCTTCTGATCGTCCGATTGCTACTTAAGATTTGACAGATCCTGTTCCAGCTTGTCAATCTTTGCGACAGCCTCCAAGAATTTTGGATGGTCTGAGGCTCCGGTGCAGGCAGGCAGAGCTTGGATTTGTTGTGTGAGGTCATCAAATTGAAGCAAGGCGTAAAGGTATTCATCATATACATCGAGCCCGCTGCAAGATGGGGTGGCATCACTCGAGAGCTCCTTCAGCTCAGCCAACTCTTCCTCGACAAGAGCCTTCGCATCCTTCGCATCCTCTATCTTTTTGAGCATCTGACCTTGGAGCTGGTTCAGCTTCGTGAGATCGACTATGATTGACCCTGCATTGGTGCTCAGAGACAGAATAGCTTTTGCCTTTAGTCTTGTCATTCGCTCCTCCTGTAAATGTTTATGGAGAGCGACATTGTGTTGATTTGCAGCCAAAAGTTGCTACTTCAAATAATTGTTTTGAGTCTGAAAATTGTTAGACTTGGCCTCAATCGTCTTATTTGTCTGCTTCAAATAATCATCTTCCTTTATTAGAGTCTGAAGCTGTGTTTCGAGAGAATGATTTTGTTCGATCAGCTTTGTATTGTCTGATTCGAGCGAATCGATCTTCTTGAAGGACTCCATCAAAGAGTCTAGAGATTCTGAGTTGATAAGCTGTATCGTGAGTTGTCGGTGGTACTTGTCAAACTCATACACTTCAACCACTAGATTCTTGGCTTTCTCTGTCATGGATCGAAACCACTGGGGCTAGTCGTCTGGTTCTTCTTCATCTGTCACAGGTGCCCCAGTGTCGCCTTCAGCAGCTGTTTGTCCTTTGTCTGATGTGTCGGACTGGGTTGTGTCATCCTTAGAGGAACCAACAGCGGCAACAGTTACTCCATTGGTATCCATGGCCACAGCTGGAACCGTATCTGACTGAGATGGTAAAGCGTCAATGTCCTATGACTGCTGGTGCAGCATCGGATGTAACCAAAATAGGCATGGAAATGAGGCTGGAAAGATCAATTGGCTTGGGAGCCAACATCCTTCCCATCAGCATTATTTTCTCTTGCTTAGTCAAAGTCTGAAAATGAGCGCATAGGCGAGAAATATGGGCTCCGACTCCAGAAAACTTTTGATGTTTGATCTAGCGCAAAAAAGCTCTGGATTACCCGCAAGCGCATCCAATATGTAACCAAAATTTTGAACTGAAATTGTCACATCTGCATCCGTCAAAAATATTGCTTGGTTTGCGTAGTTACAAAATAGTTTGAATGTTGTCTCTTGGATCATAGAGATTTTGTACCCCTTTGTGGGTACGAAGCAATTGCTTAGGAAGTGGGCAGCTTCATCCACCGAATCCTTATTGGTTGCACCCATCTTCCCATCCAATGATAGTCCGAGGGATGTGCAAAACCCACACCAGCTCTACCCAGTATCAGCCATCCTAGTGTGTTGTAAAGCTACCTTTACAAGCTTTACTTCCGGCGCCATCGGTGCCAGCTATGTCCCCGGCGCCAGCAGCGCCCCTGCTGCTCCCGGCGCCATTGTGACCAGAATCTAGCCGGCGCCAAGTTCCTATGGCTAAAAATCTTTGATCGGTTCTAGCGGAGTCCAGAGAGCTCAAATCGATGTGCAATCACCTCACAAGATCTAGGCATGATTAAAGGAACCTTGGGGATCAGTAAAATCTAGAGAGAGAAAATGACTTTCTAGAAAGAGAAAATCCTAGAGAGAGAAAAATGTGCTTTACCAGATTGGGTAAAGTGCTTGGTATGAGGGGGGGTGCCGAATCACACCAATACTATAGGGGAGTGCGGGTTGCGACTCAGGGCGAGCTCCAACCAAGTCTCAGCCTCCCTTGCTGGAATGTTGTCATGGCTCTCGCCTTGGCATGCTAGCGCCCCAGAGACTAGGGTCGGTCACACACTTGAAATGTAACCTTCTCAGATTTATCAATAAAGTGGGATTTTTCTCAAACTGACTCTGATTACCTTCTGGGTTTCAGTGTTCGGTAAAAGCGCCAGTTGTAAGGCCACTTTCAAAATTTTTAACTTGGCACATAGCTGAGGGTCGTATCCCAGGACGCCAGCGGTATGCCGTCGGGACCGTTCGGTCCGTGGCGCCAGCGGTATGCTGTCGGGACCATTTGGTCCAGGAACTGGTTGTCTCCATATCTATTGTGGCTTGTGGTTCTGAGTGTTCCTTGCATGAACGTGAATGGGTTAAGCTCTTGGGGAACGGGCTCTAACCTGTCGGCTGAGTTGGATGGCTTGCTTGGGTGGAAGTTACCTGTTTATGGCTGTCCAGTCTGGCGTGGCGCCAGGTTGGCTTCCAGCGCTCGTGACGAAGCTTTCAGTTGGTTATGTCTGATGTAAGTCAGACCGCTTGCTTGGAATGGATGTTACTCGTTTGTAATGAAGTTTCGAGTTAGTTAAGTTTGATGTATGTCGGGCGGCTTGCTTGGAGGGAAGTCACCCACATCCGGACCCCCGATCTGGCATGGCGCCAGGTTGGATCTCAATGTTGGTTTTTGAAACTTCAAGTTGGTTAAGTCTGATCGCTGTTGTCGAGTTGGCTGCTTGTATGTCAAGTGGGTTTGGATGGCAAGAGTTGAAGGCTGAGAAGCTAAGTCGTGGTTCCCGGCTCCCTTTGGGATGCCTGCGCTACATGTGGTATCAGAGCCGACTGGCCGGTCAGCTATGCGGATCTCACGGAAATGGCCATGGTTTGGGGTTCATCAAGACAACTGTTGTGCAAGGTGCTGCCCACAGTGTAAGCACGGTGTCCACGGTCGGGGTGGTTGGCAGAATGGAGGACTTGATGAGTCAAAGTGCTGCCCTTGAGGTGTAAGCACGGTCAGTTCTCCCGGTTCGGGCCTGGCGCTGTCTGCACGTAGGACAGAGGAGATAGTGTGCTGCCATTAGGTTGGTGTAAGCACTGTCTGTGTCTTGTGGGGTGCAAGGCGACATATTCGAACTGTACGGGTTAACCATTGATACAGAGATGCTGCTCAAATTCGGGTGTAAAGCACGGGTGGTTAGCTGCCGGTGCGGGATAGCTGCCAATCGTTTAGCTGCCGGTGCGGGATAGCTGCCAATCGTTTAGCTTTAAGGGCTATCGACCAAACAGTGGTGGGGCGTGACTGAGGAAATGTGCTGCTTAATGGTGAAAGCACGGATAGTTGGAGGGGTGTCCTATGTGGGCTGATTCCATGATCGATTTGTATGGGCGCGGCCAGGCAAAGGTCCGTTGGCAGGACCATCTCAAAGGGGGACCTTGTCTTTGTTACTTGTTAGTAAACCTGCCTGAGTGTCTTACTTGTATGTATTCGTAGTGAGTCTTAGTACTCGTGCTTTGTCTGGTTTGCATGATTGCTTGTGATACAAGGAGCTGATGGCTCGAGAAGGAACCTTTTCTTTTGAAGGCTGATACCATCAAACAAAGAGGACTACAGAATCTGTGGGGCGGATTTGCAGTTCAAGTACTCGCACGTGAACGACAACGAAATGACTCAATGTTTGCAAAGGATGGATGGCTAGCCTGTTTCTTGGGTTAGTTTCATTTGTGACAACGCCCACCAGACGCAAGCAAGAAGTCAAAAGTTGGAAAGGGCAATTTCAGGGGAGATCTTCTATGGAGCAGTTGGTCTTCATTTTGGGACGGCCACCTTCGGAACTGAAACTCACTAAGCATGGGTGATATTTAGTATCAGTTGGGTTTTTCCTCAAAGGGGAAAGACTAGGATCCTCTTCAGAGATTGGCAACAAGTTGTATCAAGCCATAATCCTAGCAGATGGGAAGCAAAGTGTTGGAAAAGCTTTTTGTACGAAGAACTCTACTCTAAGTCCGATCAGCTGATTTTATAAGTGGAGGGAAACTATCACAACACCTCTCTCTTGGGGCAAATTTTGAATGAAAGTTGATCAAAATGGGGGCAAATTCAAGGTGACCTAGCCATACTCACACGAGGAGACTGGCGAACTTTGGACCTAATAAGTTGACAAGTTTTTGTTGTGGAAAGGAAAGTTTGTTATAGGCTTTCTCTGGACCAGCAATGATGAGGAAACATATGAGTATGCTGGCTTGTGTTACGTGTAAGGCAGCTGATCAATGAAGGAACTGTGAAAGTTGAGTCTTGCATGAGAGACTTGGTATTTCGAACAGACGCTAAGGGACAGTTCGCGTTGAGATCGGACTAGTGCAAACTCTGGGTGCATGTGTCTGATTCAAAGAGAGCTACTTGAAGCCAAGCTCGATGTATACTTCTTGTTTTTACTGTGAGGCAACTGACCAGTGATGGAATTGTGAAAGTCAATTTTTGCGCGACGGACATGGTGCTTCAAACAAACGCAAAGAGATAGTTCGGATGCGGATCAAACTGGTGCGACCCTTTGGCTTTCCACGAGGTCAATGGTTACATTTGGGCTGATTCAAAGAGCTACTTCAAGCTAAGTGCAAGGTGCATTGCAGAGTACTCAATCTTTGCCTACCTTAAAGAGCCAAGATGGAAAAGTATCAAGATCAGGCTGGGACAAGGAGAGAAATCAAGGTGCAGAAGCAACAAGGCACGGAGTGGACCATAAAGTGGGCAATCAAATGATAAATCCTTCGGCTCAGGGAGCCTTGATACCTGTGTGGAACTGAACAAATCTGGAGCTCAGGGAGCTCAACACAAAGTGCATCAAGGACAAATCAGGAGCTCAAAGGAGTTCCAAAGTCGAAAGTCAGAAGCGACAGGGGCGAACATTTCAAAGAAAGGCCTCTGTCACCAGTTAATAAGGTCCTCGGGTTTTACGAAAGCGATACCAAATCTACGCTTTTCCTAGACAAAGATATATTTTCAAGTTATGTAATTTTTCAGTACAAAGAGCTGAGCATCCGACTTGTGGTGTGCCAGCTTCAATGTTAATAAAAAGTGGCCAGTAAATTGAGTACTGTGCCAAGTAGCTTAAATGTATAGTTATTTTAATTGGGAGATACCTTTACTTTAATCTGACATCTGATGAGGACATCAGATTTTATAAAGGTGGGGTGGATGTTGTAAAGCTACATTTACAAGCTTTACTTCCGGCGCCACTGGAATGTTGTCATGGCTCTCGCCTTGGCATGCTAGCGCCCCAGAGACTAGGGTCGGTCACACACTTGAAATGTAACCTTCTCAGATTTATCAATAAAGTGAGATTTTCCTCAAACTGACTCTGATTACCTTCTGGGTTTCAGTGTTCGGTAAAAGCGCCAGTTGTAAGGCCGCTTTCAAAATTTTTAACTTGGCACATAGCTGAGGGTCGTATCCCAGGACGCCAGTGGTATGCCGTCGGGACCGTTCGGTCCGTGGCGCCAGCGGTATGCTGTCGGGACCATTTGGTCCAGGAACTGGTTGTCTCCATATCTGTCGCGGCTTGTGGTTCTGAGTGTTCCTTGCATGAACGTGAATGGGTTAAGCTCTTGGGGAACGGGATCTAACCTGTCGGCTGAGTTGGATGGCTTGCTTGGGTGGAAGTTACCAGTTTATGGTTGTCAAGTCTGGCGTGGCGCCAGGTTGGCTTCCAGCGCTCGTGACGAAGCTTTCAGTTGGTTAAGTCTGATGTAAGTCAGACCGCTTGCTTGGAATGGATGTTACTCGTTTGTAACGAAGCTTCGAGTTGGTTAAGTTTGATGTATGTCGGGCGGCTTGCTTGGAGGGAAGTCACCCACATCCGGACCCCCGATCTGGCATGGCGCCAGGTTGGATCTTAGTGTTGGTTTTCGACACTTCAAGTTGGTTAAGTCTGATCGTTGTTGGCGAGTTGGCTGCTTGTATGTCAAGTGGGTTTGGATGGCAAGAGTTGAAGGTTGGGAAGCTAAGTCGTGGTTCCCGGCTCCCTTTGGGATGCCTACGCTACATAGTGTGTTTCCTATTGAGAGCGCCATCACAAACAGTCTCCATTCATCAACGGAGGTAATGGAGCAACTACCTCTACACCAGCACCTGACATGACAATATCTCAAGTCACCGGTCAGCCAGATAAAGTCACCACCCCACCCACACTGATTACCACACCAACACCACCAACATCACCATCGGCACAAGTTTTTTTTTTTTTTTTGGGGGGGGGAGGAGAGGGGATATCCAATCAAAAGGTCACGGAAGCGGCTCAACAACCACAAGATCAACAACCACAGGCCCAGCAAGTCCACACATTGGACACATCGCAATATTTTGATGCTGCGGACCTGATGGAAATAAGCAACGACGAGCCAGAGAAGGGAAAGTAGCCAGGAAGAAGTCAGACCCCTCCACTAACCACCACCACCACAATAGTTACTAACATCATCCCTCCACTCCCTCAACCTCCACCTCCACCTCCATCTTCAGCTCTAACCCAACGTTTATTTTTTGGTTTAGCCTCACCATCCCACACCCCAAATCAGTACCCAACCCTCACTAACCCTGAGAAGCTCACTGAAGCAGCCAAACGCTCAATGATCGGCCTATCCGAAATGAGCTACCATATGCATTGGTTGGTTAGCCAATATCAAATGCTCGAGAGCAGGGTCCAGCATCAAGACCAAGAAATTGTGCAATATCAGAGACTGGCCAAAGAGAAAGAAAAAGAGACAGTATAAACCAGATCCATGATGGCCGGACAAAAGACCACTCTGGAAGAGGTCCAGCAACAATTGAAGCACCAGATAGTCCAAATCGACCAAGTACGTGACGGATCATCGGGTGCAATGACAGTTGATGCTCCTCTAGTCAAGCCCGAGGATATTTAATTCCAAGCCCCACAGGCTTCAGCCATCCGGATGGAAAAGTATGTAAGGCTTATCCAAAAATGAGAGGCCGAAAAGAAAAATTTTGAAAACATTGTGGCCAAGCAAGAGAAGATCATTCTGGAGTCCCAGAAGCAGCTGGAAGATACCACGAAGACCCTGCAGCAAGTCTTGGACAAGGTGAACCAATTATGGGACACGGCGTGCAAGGCCCAAGCAGGCACTCAATCAACGAAGCCACGGGATAATGATGGGAATGATGGAGCAGGAAATCGGGGCAAGCAAATCCAACCTTTAGAAGGTAGCTCGGGATCGAGTGGCCAGAGAGCCGATACTGGTTCCAGAATTTTTTTCCGACCCCCTCCCACCTTTAACCCCTCCTCCTACTCTGCATTTAATTTTTCCAAAACATTTATTCTAACTTACCTGATTCTTTCATCTTCCCTCTCTCCATCGCCTCCTAGCAAAATAATGGGCCCATCAAAAGGTCCAGCTGACAATACAAAGCCCAACGGGACGAGTTCCTCCAACAACTCCACTCCCCCAGTGTGCCGTATAACTTGTTGATCCCACCTCTTCCTAAACCTATCACCCCCGCACTCCTCTCTCTAGATCATTTCATCCCAGACCTTCCAGAAACTAACACGAACATGGGGGGTGATGATGACTTCCTGGCAGATCAACCAGAGACAAAAAGATTCTTGCCCAGACAAGACACGGACGTAGCTGAGCCGTCGACAAGAGAAAAAGCCAAAGAAAGAGATACGGGCACCAAGGCCCTAGATGATTATCTGGCGAGGCCATCCCGACCGCGTAGGACAACTTCCCCTACCAGGCCCAGAGGCAAATTGGCTGACACAAGAGAGTCAAAAAAGTTTGAGAGAAAATACCCTCCCAACATGAGGGGAGGCAAAGAGGACGTAGATCAAAGCCAATACTCCACTAGGGTCGAGATCGTTGTAGCGTTACAACCGCAACCGGAGTGGCAGAATAAAGTCTTGAAAGATAGTAGGCGACTCCAAGAGTATCTAAAGGCACCAGCATGGAAGCGAGTGGATCCCTTCCACATGCCACTCAAACGCAGAAATCCATGGCCAGTAGAAAAGCCACGAGTGGAGTTGGTAAACTGGCCAGTCATTCCGGGAATTTCAGAAAGAACCTCCCCGGATGATCTGAGGCGGCAGTTACTCGACTTCGGGCACAAGTACAAAACAAGTGCCGATCTTTGCATGCAAGAAAGTGCCGAATATTGCAGATCTATGGCCTTTCTGATGCAACAAGATTGTTTTTGGGATCGAGGCTTGGATCCCCTTAACATCAACTCGAATGTAGCCCTCCCGTCGGAAGAAGACCATTAAATGATGGCCAGGCTATACTATAGAGCGGCCTTCATGTCGTCGCATTATGTGACCATGGTGGAGGACTGGAAAGAAATGGGCTTTGTGGAAAATATAAGAGAATACCTAGGGCCTCTCAATTTCGGAAGTAAGCTCCGCTTCCAAGTTTTTGAAGTCTTGGGACAAAAGATGAGTGAGAGAAAGCAAACAGCACGACGACAAGGTGAGCAGAACTTGCAAGAACTTCTCAGGAAGGCTGGAATGTAGCGACCAATTGAAAGACTTCCAATTTTGAAAAAAAAAAGTTTTGCAGATAATAAGCACCTAGTTTTACGGAAGCGAACGAAGATCCATGCTTTTCCAAGTGCCAAGCGGAAAGACATCACCGGTGTTGCAGTGGGTCCTGCAACAGATTAGGGGTGGATAATGTTGGCAGATTCCAGAGAATCCCCAGATGTCAAGCCAAGCCGAAGACACAGAATACCTCTCACCCATGACCAAGGAGGTCTCAGAAGGAGAAGAGCAGAAGAAGTTGAGAGCCGAGCATGAGAGCTGAGAAATTACTAGCTAGGATGACATTGAAATATCTATGTGAGCCTACATGGTGTATTCCAGAGAAGGAACGACCATGTAGGAGCTAGTCATATTTCCTAGGCTTTCTAAATAAATGTTTGTTGAAAATAAACTTCATTTTCCTTCATCCCTAGATACCTCCAGATCTCGCAAAGCTGGCCACAAGTGCAATCCGCAAGTACAATAGAATCAGACAACCACAACTAATCAGGTGCTAAAACTCGGCTATTAGTTCTACAAGAAAAGCTTAGAAGAAGATGTAAAGATAGAATACATGTTTGAGCAAACATAGCACAGAGAATCAGAGAGAGTAGGAGAGAGTGAGATAGAAGAGAAGCCGATACAGATATAGAATAGAAAACAGAAACGTTTCATTTTCTTACATTCTTGTTGAATGTTAAGTAACTCTCACTCTTCTTTCGCAATGTCACAGACAAGAAATGTATGGCTGTCCTTGATGCCTAATTGTAATTACATTCCTTTATATCAAAATATCAAGATCAATGAATTGCATGGCTGTCTTAGACGCCTAATAGTTTTTGCAATTTATCTGAACGGTTGTCTAAGACACTACACTGATATCCTCATCAGAAGAAGCTCTTTAATATCTGTTCTCCAAGTAATCAGAGATAAGTTTTGATATAAATTTACTTTATCAGTTGCCATGAACATCCAAGCCAACAATTGGCCATGTAGATCACCTTCTTGTCACCTTCAAATGCCATCAATGATGAATAATACTCCTCATGATATGTGACCCAAGATCTTTCAAGTGGATTGGATCACAATGATTTGAAATCCTTCACATGGTATCAGAGCTTGTGTTTCAGGTTATGAAGGAGGAATCAGATCTATCAATGATTTGGTGAAGATATCAAGGCTAGAGAATGCTAGAGAGGATTCTATACCAAAATCGAGTTCTTTGCTTTTGTAGATTGGATCTTTTGTAGACCAAAACCCTATATAGGTTTTCAAACTTGATCAATTTCAATTTTTGATTTCACATACTGGATTTGGCCGATTTTTGGATCATTAGATCAACCTAAGTGGTGGCTATTAGATTGCATAATCAAAATTTCAGCATTTGCATGTAGACTTGGAATAGTCAATCTTTTGTGATTTTGACAAAATCCTAATTTTGATTGGATCTCTAGATAGTGAGGTTGCTGGTTCTCATTTGAGTGTGTTTCAATCTTAGCAAGTGGCAAAAGTCATTAGATTGAGGATAGATCATAGGTTGATCAAGATTCAATTATTCTGTGTTGATTTGCTTGGTATAAGTGCTAGAAGAGAATTTGTGAGATAGATTCAAATCTTCGTGATTTCTTTTTAATGCATTTTTTGTTGTTCAAAGGAGTGCTATGTGCATTGAAAAAAGTTGAAAGAGAAGATCATGTCATTGCTACATGGCAACCTCATTTAGAGTTGTGTTGAAAGCCAATGATAGGCTTACCTCAGGCAGCTATTCATTTTGAAAAGTGAGGATGGAATCACTTTTTGAGATGAATGATGTTTTGGATATTGTTGTGGGTTTGGATGAGAGACCAGCAACACAACAAGATCAAGTGAGGTATGATAAGAGGGCCAAGAAGGCTCTACACATGATAAAGATGAATTTTACCAATGAGCTTCTCAAGGAAGTTGGTAAGTGCATATTGTCTTTGGAAGCTTGGGATTCATTGAAGAATCTTTATGAATACAAGTCTACTTCTAGAGTGTTGACTCTAAGAAGGCAAATCTTTTCTTGTTTGCAAAAGAATGAAGAAAGTCCAAGTATTTTTGTTTTGAGGATGAAATCATTGAATGATGAGTTGGCTTGAATTGATGAAAGCATTAAGGAAGGAGAACTTATTCAAGAGATTCTTAATGGCTTGTTGGATGCTCATGCTAACATTGTTCAAAGTATTGCTATTTAAAATACTTTGCCAAGCTTGATGGATCTTCAAGAGATCTTGATCAATGAGGAATATAGGCTTCAAGCAAGAGGTGGATCTACATCAACACTTCAAGAGCATGCTATGTTCACAAAGGGAAAATTCAAGGGAAAAACCAAAAGTAAGTGATCTAAAGGGCAATATCAGGTGGATGCTTCGTCAAGTGGCAAAAAAAAGGATAGATCAAATCTCAAGTGCTTTTATTGTGAAGAATTGAAAAAGATTATCTATGTTAGATATAGGGGTCTTATGTTTTTTACATCAAGCATCTAGGTGTAGGATGTTGATAGGAATAAATTTGGCATAGATGGCAAATTATGCATTTCCACTTGTAATGCCACTATTGAGCCAAAATAGAGTAAGAGGCTAAACACTTGCCAATTAGAGTGTAGACAAGTGTAAATTTTTTGTTTGATGAATTCCAAGAGGTCCAATAGGATTTAGAGGTGGAACCTTGTGAGGTCCAATAGGAAATTGAGGTGTGCTTGAATATAGTCCAACAGAATTAAGAGGTGCATGGATCAATGATCCAATAGGATCAAGAGGTGACAAAATATGGTCCAATCATAGTTAAGCATAGTGATAGCTCGTGGACCTACTAGTATCATTGTACTCCTCATTTTGAAGCTAATTGATTTGGTGATTTCATGGATTTTGTGAGTTATTGGATTTCTAGCTTTCTCTCTCTACCTGAGAGCTCATGATGTATTTTCTCTCTCTACCCGAGGAGAGCAGCTTGTTTTTACTTAGATTATTTTTTGAATACTTCCCACACGTGTGAGTGAGAGTTGGAAGTGATTGAATGCATGTAGTAGTGTGTTTTTGCCATAGGATTCAAGATTGATCTTGAATCTCAATCTAGTCTTGATCTTGGTGCATCTACACACCTTAGGAGATCACAAGTACATGTAGTGGACAGTCCACACGTGTGAAATTCAACATGGTATCAGAGCCTACCTAAGGTTACCATGCATTTTGATCCATCTAAGTGAAAAAATTTTCATCAATCTTGAGCTAGAAGTTGTCAAGGCCCATTTTCCTAGCTATCTTGTTCAATCTTGGATCAGAAGAGATCAAAAGGACATTGATTGGGTCTGACCTGGTACTGTACGGAATCAGGTGCTCAGACACGTGTGAGGAACATCCAATTTCAGTTTGGAAGTTCTCTCTCATGTTTGATCCATTTATCTTGCTTGATAGCTTGTTTTGAAGCTATTTTTGTCTAGTTTCTGTTGCAATCAATTTCATTCCATTTGGTTGAGCCAATCAAAAGTTATAAGCTTTTGAAGAGGGTTAGATAGGGCACCTAGACCTGGGTGGACACATTTGGTTTGGTCAAGAGATTGCTTGGTTGATCCAAAATCACAGTTGTATGCTTGCCAATCTCATCTATATGTGATCTAGGCACTGTTTTGAGATCTTAGCCATTTTGTTTCATGCAATATCATTGTATTTGAGTCAAATTTGGTTTCTTAGTGTATTTCTCACGTGCTAAGAGTGTTAGATCCTAACTTTTCCTATACTCCATCATTTGATGTGAAATAGATCTTGTTTTAGAGAGATTTGAGTAGCTAGTGAGAATCAATTCACAAATTGTTGGAAGATCTTTCATAGGAGGAGATAGTACTCAATTATTGGATCCTATTGAAAGTGTGTAACAACATTTATTTTTCATCATTTGAGTTTTCTTCACTTCAAATGTCTTCAATGGGTTCATCCTTGTTGGAACCAAGTGAAAGATTGACCACTTCAAATTATTCAATTTGGAAAATGAGGATGGAGTCCATCTTGATCCTTCAAGACGTGATGGACATAGTTCTTGGCCTTGAAGAAAAACCACAAGTTCTTCAAGAGGTTCAAAAATACAAAAAGAGAGCTAGGATGGCTCTCCACTACATTAACATGAATGTCTCTAATGAGATATTGAGGGAGATAGGTACTTGTACAACAGCCAAAGAAGCTTGGGATTGTCTCAAGACTATCTATGAGGCTAAGAATACCTCTAGGCTTCTCACTCTTAGGAATCAAATCTTTCAAAGTAGCCAAAAGAGTGATGAGAGTGCATCTAGTTATGTTTTGAGAGTAAAAGATATTCATAGGAGCTTGCTTGCATTGGTGATTCCATCAATCAAACTGAGCTAGTTCAAGTCATTCTCAATGGCTTGAGAAGTGAATTTGATAACCTTGTCCAATCCTATGCCATTAAGGAGGAGCTACCAAGTTTGAAGGCTCTCCAAAGTGTGCTAATTTCAGAAGAATCAAGACAAGAGTACAAGCTCTTGAGGATGGACAAGCTTTCTCTCACTCATAATGATGGCAAAGCTCTCTTTGCCAAGGATAAGCACAAAGGGAGGAGCAAGAACCAACATTAACAATCCTCAAGCAAGGACAAAGTCAAATCCAAAGAAAAAGATGAGGAGGAAGATGATTCCTCTAATGCTTCATCATCCAAGCTCAAGAAGAAGAAGATCAAGTGCTTTTATTGTGGCAAGAAAGGTCATTATGCCACCAATTGCTTCAAAAAGAAGAATCAACTCAAGCAAGCCAATATTACCAATGAGAAGGAAGACACTATTGCAAGTGATGGAGAGGGATCTCTTATGGTCTCTAGTTTCTCATCTACTCCTTTCAAGAAGGACGGCCTATGGTATATTGATAGTGGAGCCTCTTCACATATGTGTAGCTCCAAGGACTCTTTCTCTTCTATTTCACCTTATGATGGAGTCAAGAAATCAATATACACTGCAAATGATTTTGAATGTTCTATTGAAGGCATAGGGAACATTCCCTTGAAGCTTGCATCCTCTAAAGTTCTTTCTCTCTCTAGAGTTCTTTATGTACCTAAGCTTACCAAGAATCTTATTAGTGTTGGCCAATTGCTTGATAATGGCCTTGATGTAAAATTCAATGTTGATACTTGCACTATCAAGAAGAATGATGAGATACTTGCATTAGGATCTAGATTTGGTGGCATCTATAAACTAGATCCAAATGAGTATGTGAATGCTTGTAATGTTGCTCTTGTGAACAAGCTCTCTATGGAGGAATTATGGCATAGGAGGTTGGGACATCCCAACTACAAATCCATGCTCTCTATGATCAAAGAATCCAAAGCTATTGCCTTGCCAAAGTCATTCTCCAAGAAGATCAAGCCTTGTGAGGCTTGTGCTATTGCTAAATCTCACAAAAAGCCATTTACAAGATCTTCTATCAAAAGCAAGCATCCTTTGGAGTTAATCCACTCGGATGTGCATTTCTCATCAACTACAAGCAAGGGAGGAGCCACTTGTTTTGTTACTTTCATTGATGATTACACGAGATTCACTTGGATATATCTTCTTGCTTCAAAATCTATGGTGTTTGATCATTTCCTTATTTTCAAAGCTTATGTAGAGAAGCAATTCTCATTCAAGATTAAAGCTCTTAGAAGTGATGGAGGTGGTGAATATATCTCCAATAAATTTCAAGATTTTTGTGAGCTTGAAGGCATTAAAAGAGAGTTTTCTTGTGCCTACTCTCCATCTCAAAATGGAGTGGCCAAGAGAAAGAATAGATCTCTATGTGAATGTGCAAAATCTATGAGAATTGAGGCATCTTTGCCCAAAGATTTTTGGGGAGAAGCCATTAATTGTGCAAATTATCTTTGCAATAGGCTCCCACATATAGCTCTTGGAGGAAAGTCACCATATGAAATCTTATTTTTGAAGAAGCCTAAGGTTGATCACCTTAGAGTTTTTGGATGCTTATGCTTTGTCCATATTCCCTTGGAAACAAGGAAAAAGGAAGATCCTAGTGCATGCAAAGGGATCATGGTTGGATACTCATCCACCAAGAAGGCCTATAGAGTCTTTATACTCTCTACTTCTCAAGTTATTGAAAGTAGAGATGTTGTCTTTCATGAAGATCAACACTCATCATTTGAAGAGGCCGAGATCAAGAAATCTATGGATGCATCATCAATTATTGATTTTGAAGACAATCATGATGTGATGGGGTCGAGATTTGAAGAAGACTCTCCTCGGATTTTTTCACCAAGAAGATCCATGAGAGATAGATCCGAGCCTAAGAGGCTCTCATATGTTGACAAAGGCAAACAAGTGGATCTTGATTCCACTAATTATGTTTTTTATGTCTCTCATGAAGAGCCAAAGAATGTACAAGAGGCACTCAATACCAAGGAGTGGTATGATGCCATGAAGCAAGAGTATGATGCATTGATCACCAACAATACTTGGGAGCTTGTGGATCCTCCATCCAACAAGCATGTGATTGGTTGCAAGTGGGTATTTCGGATCAAGTTCAATCATGATGGCACCATCAACAAGCATAAAGCAAGATTATGTGCCAAAGGATTTGCTCAAATCCATGGTCTTGATTATGAGGAGACCTTTGCACCCGTTGCAAAGATGGTGACAATAAGAATTCTTATTTCTCTTGCTTGTTTTTTCAAGTGGAAGGTGTTCCAATTAGATGTATCCAATGCTTTTCTAAATGGTTATCTTGAGGAGGAGATCTATATGGAACAACCTCAAGGATTCATCAAGGATGAGTCCAAAGTGTGCTTGCTCTTCAAAAGTCTTTATGGACTCAAGCAAGCACCAAGATCATGGTATTCAAGACTTAACTCTTTTCTTATCTCACTAGGATTTACTCTTAGTGACTATGATCCTTCCATGTATCTAAAGTTTGTTGATAGCAATATTGTCATTCTTCTAATTTATGTTGATGACATTATTCTTTGTGGAAGTTTATCAAGCTAGTTGATGAAACCAAGCTAGCACTTGGATGTGAGTTTAAAATGCAAGATCTAGGAGAGATACATTACATCCTAGGCCTAGAAATTGATTTTTATGAAAATCATGTCTTTATATGCCAATCTAGATATGCTCACTCTATGTTGAAAAAATTCCATATGGAAAATTCTAAGAGCATAGATACTCCAATGGAGCAAATTGTAAAAGATCCTAATAAAGGTGATGAAAGATCCTTTGAGGACATCACACTTTTTAGGAGTCTTGTAGGCTCCTTGATTTGGCTTACCATTACTAGGCCCGATCTTAGTTTTTGTGTGCACAAATTGAGTCAATTTATGCAAGATCCTAAGATCCATCATTGGAAGATAGCCAAGAGGATTCTAAGATATGTATCTTCATCTTGTGATTATGGTCTCCTCTATAAAAGTGAAGATCTATCCATTTTTGGCTACTCGGATTCGGACTTTGCAAGTGACAAGATAGATCGCAAGTCTATTAGTGCATACACTATCTTTCTTGGAGGCAATCTAATATCTTGGCTTTCCAAAAAGCAAGATACTATATCTCTCTCTTCATGTGAGGCCGAGTACAAAGCACTCACTACAACTACCAAAGAAGTGCTTTGGATCAAGAGGTTATTAATGGAACTAAAGTGCATCAAGGAGGATGATCTACCAATGATCAAGTGTGATAACATCTCGGCCCAAGCTCTTGCCAATAATCCCATATTTCATGCAAGAAGCAAGCACATAGAAGTGGCACACCATTTTGTGAGAGAAAAGCTTATTGGAGGAGAAATCTATTTGGAGCATGTCAACTCGTCCTCTTGTATTGCCGATCTACTCACCAAGCCTTTGAGCAAAAGTGCTTTCATCAAGCATAGATCTAATCTTGGAGTTATATCAAGATCAATGCTCAAATCTTCATAGATAATTTTTTAGGAGGAGTGTGAAGAATTGAAAAAGATTATCTATGTTAGATATAGGGGTATTATGGTTTTTACATCAAGCATCTAGGTGTAGGATGTTGATAGGAATAAATTTGGCATAGATGGCAAATTATGCATTTCCACTTGTAATGCCACTATTGAGCCAAAATAGAGTAAGAGGCTAAACACTTGCCAATTAGAGTGTAGACAAGTGTAAAGTTTTTGTTTGATGAATTCCAAGAGGTCCAATAGGATTTAGAGGTGGAACCTTGTGAGGTCCAATAGGAAATTGAGGTGTGCTTGAATATAGTCCAATAGAATTAAGAGGTGCATGGATCAATGATCCAATAGGATCAAGAGGTGACAAAATATGGTCCAATCATAGTTAAGCATAATGATAGCTCGTGGACCTACTAGTATCATTGTACTCCTCATTTTGAAGCTAATTGATTTGGTGATTTCATGGATTTTGTGAGTTATTGGATTTCTAGCTTTCTCTCTCTACCCGAGAGCTCATGATGCATTTTCTCTCTCTACTCGAGGAGAGCAGCTTGTTTTTACTTAGATTATTTTTTGAATACTTCCCACACGTGTGAGTGAGAGTTGGAAGTGATTGAATGCATGTAGTAGTGTGTTTTTGCCATAGGATTCAAGATTGATCTTGAATCTCAATCTAGTCTTGATCTTGGTGCATCTACACACCTTAGGAGATCACAAGTACATGTAGTGGACAGTCCACACGTGTGAAATTCAACATTTATTGTGACATCAAAGGACACTTTGCAAGTGAGTGCTACAAGAAGAAGAGAGATCAAGGAGACAAGCAAGGTAGTCTTACTCTTGATGAGGATGGTTTGGATGTTCAAGATGCAAATGATGATGCTTTTGTGATGTCTTCATGTATGCTTGCTAATGATGGAGATCTAGATCCTTGGTGGATTGTTTCACACATGACCTTTCACAAAGGGTACTTCACATCTTTGTTGGCATCTCTACACAGCAAATGATGGTGAGTGTGCAATCAAAGGGATTGGCACAATTCCTATTTCTTTCTCTACAAATAGGAATGTTTATTCCATCTATTACCAAGAATTTGCTTAGTGTGAGTCAAATGCTAAGTAAAGGCCTCACGGTGGAGTTTGATGGAGATGCTTGTATGATCAAAAGGAAAGATGTCTTCATTGGAAAAGGTAAAAGGCAAGGGAAGTTGTTTAAACTAGATGCTTTGTCATTGCGAACCAAGTTGGATGTGTTGCAAGAGAGAAAATTTTTATTTAAGAGGTTTGGCACAAAAGGATGGGACACCTCAACTTCAAGTCATTGGAGTCAATGGCAAGGAAGAAGGTTGTGATTGGCCTTCCAAGTTTCTTAAGTGATGTCAAGCATGTTTGTGACTCTTGTGCTTTGTCTAAGTCACATAGACTACCTTATACTATATCTAAATTGTACAAATTTTTGAAATTTCTCAGTCAAAACCGGAGCTGTATGGCCTCACACGCGTGAAAAGGGTTCCTACAGCCCACAACAAGATCTGGACCAAAAATTTTGAGGATAGCTATCAAATCCAACTCGCTACACAAAATTTGACTAGTTTCCTAAAAACTACTAATTTTGGCTTTGATTTGGATTAACCCTATCAATTTCAACAAAACCTCTTGTACTTGAATTGGCTAAGTACCAAAAGAGATGTAGAGTTGCATTACATTGCATAAAAATGAATGTAACTTTTGAAAGAAATCTCATCTTGTACCACATCCAAAGACGCATGGGATTCATTAAAAGCCATTTATGGATCCAAGAACACTTCAAGGATACTCATGCTTAGGAATCAAATCCTTCAAAGCATGAAAGGAAGTAGTGAAAGTGCCCAAAATTATGTCTTTAGGATCAAATCTTTGAACAAGGAGTTGTCTTCTATAGATGATAAAATCAAAGATGATGAATTAGTTCAAATCATTTTGAATGGATTAGGAGATGATTATTCCAATCTTGTTCAAACCTTTGCTATTAAAGATTCACTTTCTAGTATTGAAGAACTTCAAAGTGTGCTTGTTAGTGAGGAGAGTAGAATGCTTCATATCAAAAGTAGGATGAGTTCCTTATCTTTGAATGATGGTAGACCAAAAATGCCCAAAATGGAAAGTTTTGATCCAAGTGTCAAATTGCATGATGGTGACAAGGCATCCTCACACGTGTGAGATCTGATGCATGGTCAGTACCTCGAGCTCCAAGAAGTGTATATATAGAGGCTTATTTGGCCATAATCAATGTGAGACACCAATCTTGGTTTTGGAAGCAATTTTGAGTGATTCTCTCCATTTGTCTAATTGTTTTGATTGTTATGAGGTTCTATCAATGTGCACTTGATTTTCAAGTTGGAGTCCATACTCAGACAGTGTTTCACACATGTGAAACCCAAAAGTACACCTACCTTCAACTAATGATTGTTCTTGTTAGGATTTTGTGTCTAGAATTGATCTAGATTGATCTTAATCTCAAGTAGATTGATAGATCAAGTAATCTGACAACCAATCCCTCTTGAGGATCAAATTAGGATCCACTCTTGGTCCTTTTTGTACTTTTTGCACAATAGGAGTTGTTCCCTTATCAGTTCCTAATATAGAAAATTGACTGAATAGAAATCTATTTGTAAATAGAGAATAAAAAGATACAATCATTTTACATGTAAACAACCCATTTATGCATTTTTTTTATTGATATCAATATAGATTCTTACAATCAGGTTGTGTCCATAGTGTAATACTGGAACGCAATTTTCTATATTGATAAAAAGACATGATGATTGGCATGTATTTGCTGATAGTGAATCTCAATGTTCTTCCATAAGTTGGATTGTTTCGCCAATATCTCGGCATTTGATCTCGAGCTCATGTCTTTTATGTACCTGCATAAAACTAATACAAAGTTAGTTACATTTAGCATAGAGATTGTATTAGAAAGTTTTGATTGAAACTATTCATAAAAGATTGAGTGTTTACAGTTACTTACGAGTTTACCATTGAAAATGAATCTGAAGTCTGAAAGTACGTCATCTTGTAGGAGCAATAGTTTCCGCCTGATGTAGTTTAGACTCCAATCTTCTTCCACCTCAACACACGTCAAAACGGCATCATTGTATATAGTTTCAATATTTTTTCGTTTTGAATGTCCACTGGCTTCCAAGTCTTGATCGAGTGGCACCCATTTACCTTTATTTTTTTTTCAATTTGATAACGGAAGCACATGGAAGACATTTCAATTCTACATTCTATTTCTCCATCTGATCTTTTGTCTAGCCTTTATCCATAAGTTCAGATAATAAACTATCTGATAAATTTTTGCATGGTTTTGTGTACATTGACACTTGAAAAGAAATCCACAAATATGTTCAAGGAAATAAACCAACTCAATCTGACTGTTTTTGATCTCGTGCTCATTTTTAATGAATTTTTTACATCATTATATATCTTGCAACGAAATGATTATGAAAATGTAGCATCTGGTGCAATCCATTCATCACTTTCAAAACTAGGTAATGGAATTGGTACTATTTGTCCAAAATTTCTTTTTGTATCAAGAATGTACATTGATTCAGGAATGTACATTGATTCATAAAAAAAGATCCCACTATCAACTAGACCTTTTGCAGTTCTACCTCGATATTGCAGCTGTCCAATATCAGTGTGAATACCGTCTAACACACTTGCTAAAGATCCATTCGGCTCCCATTCATTTATGTTGGATAGATATAGATCTGCAAGAGAAAAATGATCAGATTGGCAAGTTTACTATTAGATATTTATGAATGACAAAAATCAAAGTATCAAAATATCAATACTCATAGTTGCTTTTTTTGTGATCCTGACGGTTGAATTCTTACACATTCATCTCTTAATGCATATATACATGTTGGACTAGAATTTCAGAAATAGATTTTCCTCCTGATGATGTTCTGAAATCCAAAATTCTGGCCTTCCAATAAGATCGAAATGATAGATTTGACCTTTTTTCCTTTTTGAAATGCTCCTCTTGATGATGGATGCATCAAAACCCAAGAGTTTTTTGAATATTTTCCTGGCACCCATAATTAATTATCATCTGTCTCATTGAATAGAAGCACAGAGTCGATTGAGAAGCACAGCTTCCTTGATGGTGCCATTCGTAATTTGCATGCAAAAATCTGAAACAATGAACTATGAATCTGAGAATTTGCATAGACAAAAAGCCATGAATCTGAGAAAATGTGTTGGCAAAAATTTGAAACACTAATCTATTTGGTGCCACAAATTAACTATGGTTAGCCCTATTAACCATGATTTGACAGTGCATATACATTAATTGTACATCAATTTTCTCATCTCAACCATCTATCATATTCATTTTCAATATTCTTGGGTCACTTCGGGCAGTGATGAGCTAGAAGGGCATGCCTCATCAACCAATAGCATTTCCACATGTTGCCCGACAGAACAACAATATATTTTAAAAGTTTTTATTTTATTCATATTTGGAAAATTCTATGTTACGTAGAACCTCGATTTTCAATTAGTCCACATGGCAACAAAAATAAGAAATTTTTTTTTTAAAAAAACATCTTTTTCAAAGGCCCTCTTTGGGCTCTAAGTTTCTCTAATGAAAGATAGCAGAGAAGGAAATATGTATCACCTGAACATTCGAACAAGAATTGAACAGTCAATCAAACTCGAGAATCACAGATGTATTGTGGCACAAAAGGCTATGTCATATGAACATGGAAGCTTTGTATCAAGCCAATAAAAGTCAGAGAATTCAAAGAGTCGAAATCAAAAGTAGAGATATTCGAACTATCTGCGAATCTTGTCTTAAAGGCAAGATGACTAGAACACCTTTTAGTAAGGATGTTATAAAGCAACTAAAGTGCCTGAAATTGTGCATTCAGATATTTGTGGACCATTCATAGTATTGTCGTTGGGTGATGCAAAGAACTTCATTGCGTTTATTGATGACTTCAGCAAGTTCGCTGTAGTATAATTTATTCATACCAAATCTGAAGCTTTCGAGAAATTCATTGAGTATACGAGTTGGGTTGAAAAGCAGACAGGTAATAAACTGAAGCAAATTCGCACAGATCATGGAGATGAGTACATTTCCAACGAATTCAAAGCTTATTGTACTGATCAAGGTATTACGCACACAAAGACTTCATCTTACACACCTCATCACAATGGAAAAGCTGAACGAAGAAAACGTACACTAACGGAAGCTGCAAGGTGTATAATGGCTCATGCAAAAGCACCAAAATAGTTGTGGACAAAAGCAGTGGCTACATCAAATTATCTTCATAATCATATTATGAAATCTCGAATACTGGATAAAACTCCTCATGAGATATGGTGGAAGTCGAAGCCAAATCTTGCACATGTTCGAACATTTGGATGCGCAGTGTATATGCACATACCAGATAAGCTGAGAAAGAAACTCGATGAAAAGACAGAACAAGGTTTTCTGGTAGGATTCGAGTTACATTTGTCATATTATCGTGTTTATGTACCCAAAATTGGCAAGATAAAAATTGTTCGAGATGTTAAGTTTAATGAGATAAAATACATAGTAGACAGTGATCTAGTTGGCTATGAAATTCTCAAAAATTATTATGAGCTGCCAACAACAACATGTAGAAGATGAAAGAGGGTTACCAAATCCAGAGGGAGGTCAAAATCAAGTACCTGACAGACTCAAATCGCCAACTCGAATTCCAGCAGAAAAGTTCGAATCAGAATTGAACTCGAAACCTGCAAAATCGAACTCGAAACCACCTATGAGAAGATCAGACAGACAACAAAAACCACCAGAAAGGTGTGGTCAGGATGTTTTTAATATGACCATCAAATTTTGTGGATTCTCTGATGAACCTCAAACATTCGAGGAAGCTGTAGATGGACCAGATAAAGATCGCTAGATTCAGGCAATGGAGGACGAAATGTCATCCATGTACAAAACAATGTATGGACACTTGCACCTATACCTGATGGCAAAAAACCAGTCAAGTGCAAGTGAATCTATAAGATCAAAACAGGACCTGATGGAGAAAACATCATATACAAGACAAGGTTGGTTGCTAAAGGATTCTCACAGAAGTATGGGATCGACTACACTGATACTTTCTCACCGGTAGTTAAACATACATCAATTCGCTTGTTATTTGCGTATGTAGTGGCTCATGATTTGAAAATCCATATTGTGGATGAGAAAACTTCTTTCTAGCACACAAAATTAGAAGAAGACTTATTCATGGACCAACCACTTGGTTTTTTCAGCCAAGAATATCCAGAATACAGATGTCACATGAATAAAAGCATTTATGGTCTCAAACAGGCAGCAAGACAATGGTATAGAAAGAAGGACGAAGCACTATGTTCCATAGGCTTCAAACCTCTATTTGCTGAATCACATGTCTATATCAAGCATGTCCAAAATGAAATAATCATTTTAGCTGTTAATGTTGATGACACACTTATCTTCTCAAGAAGAGATAAGTTAATTTCAGATGTCAAAAGAGACATTTTTGAAATATTTGAGATTGCTGACCTAGGAGAAGCTAAAATCTATCTAGGCTTGCAGATCGTGAGAGACTTTGAAGGTAGTAAGTTGTATCTTCGCCAACAAAAGTACACTCAAGGCTGATTGGATCATTGTTATATCTAGCAGACAACACCAGACCTGATATAGCATTTGTAGTATACAGACTGAGCCAATATAATCAAAACCCAGGATCGTTACATTGAAAGTTGGCAAAGAGAGTACTACAATATCTCCAGGAAACGAAAGACTATGGACTGTGTTATTCAAAGAAAGTTGGATTTCACATTGAATCATACAGTGATGCAAGCTGGGCATCCATGAAAGATGATAGCAAAACTATTTCAGGAGGTTGTACTCTAGCATCTGGCGCAGCCATACTCTGGATTAGCAAGAAGCAAACAGTTGTAGCTGAATCTTCCTGTGAAGCGGAATATGTAGCAGCAACCAAGATGGCAAACGAGCTGATTTGGATTGAACAGATATTGGAAGGATTTGATGAATCTAGTTCTAAACCTTATCTCTTGTTAATGGATAACAATTCAGCAATCTATCTTACGAAAGATCCTGTATTTCACTTGAAAATGAAGCACATAGCTATCAAGTATCATGTGATTCGGGGCTTAGTTGAGAAAGCCACTAAGTAAAGCCTTGTTCGAAAAGTAGCGAAGAAGATTGGGGTTATTACAATTGCCACTTTGAGAGGGAGTTGTAGAACAATTGATCAAATAGATCTTGATTCTACCAACAAAGCATGCAATTTACTTGACAAAGGATGAGAAAGAAACGGACGCGAACTCGAAACTTTTCTATTCATGACCAACTCAAAAGATTCATGAAATAGTGTCTTTTTCAAGCCTCATATGTCACAAAACTATCTTGAACAGTTCGCAAAATATTCTAGCTTCCTTTTTCAGGCTCAAGAATTATCATCTATCGCGAACAATTCATGAAAGACGAAAATGTCATGAAGAGACAAGTGCTGCGAACAATTAGCGAAACACAGAGCTGAGACAAAGAGACAAACTGTCGCGAAATATTCGCGAACAGTATTTATTCGAGCATGGAAACAGAGCATCTATTTGAATATCAACCGTCATAAATGGTTAGATTTCTACTGTTACAATCATTTTTCCAGTGTGGCGAGGTGGTCAGTGATCGCAGATGGCCCACAGAGGCCATCTATGAGATTTTGAGGTTCTCATCTAAGATGTCCTGAAATTGGTCGTTCATGAATCGTTGGTAGGTCCCTGGCGCATTAGTAAACCCAAAGGGCATGATGTGGAATGCGAATACTCTGAATGTGGTAGTGAAGGTGGTTTTTAATTTGTCTTCCTCTGCTATGGCTATTTGGTTATGACCAGCAAAGCAATCCATGAATGAGTATTGTTCCCTCCCTGCCATCTCTTCTAGGACCTGATCTATAAATGGTAGTGGATAGTAGTCCTTCCTAGTTTGTTTGCTCAAGCGCTTGTAGTCTACACATACTCGGATACGTGTGGAGTTCTTCTTCGTTCGTGGTATGATTGGGGAGCACCACTTGGTGTTTTCAACAAGAAATATTAGCCATGTCTGCCTAAGTCGTTCTAACTCTTTATAGACCCCTTCCTTCAAGTGGTAGGTTAAGCATCGTTGTTTCTGGCATACTGGCTTGGCCACTTCCTTCAATGGTATGGTGTGTTTTACTAGATCAGGGGCAATGCCCCTTAGATCCCCATAGTCCCAAGCGAAAATGTGTTGATACTTCATGCACAATCGTTCATATTTATCTCTATCATCTTTGGTCAATGAGGCCCCTACTTTGATGTCTTTCGGGTCTTCTGGGTTTCCTAGGTGTATCAGGCAGATGTCAGCATCCCTCACCTTGGGGGGTCATTTTTCTGGGAAGTTCCACTCTCTGCCTAGTACTTGTCTTCCATCGAGCTCATCGTCACTGGTGCTAGACTCATAATCCTCCTCGCTACTTGATATCTCTTTCCATTCTGATTCGGGTATGGGGGCTCTTTCTGACTGAGGGGGTTTCTGGGTAGCCATCTACTACGATGCGTTCACGACCCCGTCCAAAGATGAGTACTCCTGTTGGGATGTCTACGATACAATTGCTCAGTCTGAGCCATGGTCATCCAAACAACATAGAATACCCCCTATTTCTCGCATACATCCGCATCACATAGAAATCTACCTGGATGGTTCTGTCAACTACAGTGATTGGTACACTCTTAAGTTCTCCTTCTAGTTTGATCACTGAATTGTTGGCCAGTTTGAGGGCGATCAACGTGGCTGAATCTAGTGTAAATCCCAGTCTGTCAACGAGCTGTAGGCTAATAATGTTTACGGCGGATCCTGCATCGACTATGGCTCGTTTCACAACTAGGCCATCAATTAGTACATCTACCTTAGGACAATAGCAGTCTAGGATTCTTGCTTCGATGTGTCCGACTGTAGGGGGTTCCAACGGTCTAGGTCTGATCATGCGTCGGATGGTGCGCTTAATGGTGGGTGACAGTTGGACCAACTGCCACATTCCTATTTCTAGCTTCATATTCTCCAATGCCTATGTCAGATCGATGTTCCCTGTTCTCGGGTTCACGTCAAGGTTTGTACAAATTTTGCATGTTGTATCCCTTGCTCTCTTTGCCCCTATCCCGATTTTTCCTTTGCCAGTCTTCTTCAGGCCTAGATGTCTAGGGTGTCGTCTCCCTTCTAAGGCGCTCACCTCCCTCCATTTCCTAGGTACTGCAGTTTCTATCCCTGGCTTGGTCAACCCTTGGTTACTGGTTGTTGGTTTGTCTATCTATGGGGGTGTAAGTTTGGGCGGTTCACTTTGAAGATTACTTCTTGTCACTACTAAGATTTCCTTCCTTGTTGTGGTCTGGTCCATTGTCTCTAACTCAATGAAGTTTACGGGTGCTCGATCGTCCTCTGGCCACTCAAATAGCTATCACAGACTAAAGAAAATGAAATCCCCATATGTTGCCAATTATTTTCTTGGAGTGTATCACTAGATTTTTCAAACGATCATGGTAAAATAAGCAGACAATGATCAATTTATTATACGATAGTGTGTCATGAGTAGTGTCATGCAATGTGAGGGTGCCAATTATACGCGTCGTCATGTTTGATAGGTGGTGGTATTTTTCCAATCGCCAGGCCTAGGTATTTTGCTAAGCAGTTCCAACGATGGAGGTGACTATTTTGACCCCTAACCGAGGTGGTGTATTTCAACCACGTACGGTGATGGCCCGCTCTTGTGTTTCAAAGAGGTCGAGTTTAGTGACTCAATCGTTTGAAATCTTTTAATGCACAATACAATGTTAATGCTTTCTAGCAACTATGCCTTGGAATGTGTAAAGATTGATCTTAGCTTCAAAAATATAGGAAACATATGATTGGAAACACAACCTCTATAATATAGGGAACAACTAGGAAACATATGATTGAAAAAGACTAATTTACACAATTCTCATGAATCTTTGCTAGTTATATAATGCAAGGAAAAAAGCCATAAAATTGTGCTTGCATATAATGAAATTGCCCTTATTAATAACATTAGGGTGATCGCATTGGAAATAAGCAAGATCATGGATGGAGTAGCCATAAGGACATCAATATGTTAACATTAAAAAATTTGTTATTTCTTCTCTGTTGGGGGATACTTATGATGGAATTAATGTGATAGTGTGTATGTTGCTAGTGACTCGAAGGGGGGATCATTTTCATTGCTTATAAATTGCCCTCAAATCTCAAGCTAAAATTACTAAGATTTAGCCATTGCAACAATTTTGAGCTTCAAAATTAATAAGGATACATACATTGACAATATTAAAACCTTTCAAAATATCATAACTGATTTCTTTTGAAATTAATGGATTCTACAAACTAGATAAGAAAGGTTTGATATATATATTCCTTTTACATAAACACTCAACAACCTTCAATTTTTTCTAAAAGCCAACTTCTCCAAAGAGATGTAGCTTCCAAGGCCAAAAGTCTCAGTCAGGCCTGGCCTTTCACCGAGGGCATCAATATCAAAACTTTTTCAAGCAATAAAAAAGGAAAGGTGCTAATTCTTTTAAAGTCAACATACGTTGAATTTTGCCCACAACCAATTTGTGCAAAGAGATGTGACTTCCCAAGGTCGAAAGTCTCAGTCTTCTAACGGCAAATGGACAGCAGGCAGGGGCCAGGGCCGTCCAGAACATGAAATTAGACCTAAAAAATCTCTGCCCTCGGTGCAAGGCTTCAAGCAAAAGGCCTGGCAGGCAAGGCCTTGGCCCTTCCCTAATGTGAAATCAGACCTGAATCTTTGTTAAGGATATATGTCATGGGACAAATAGGAGTACATTACACGGCCTTCTAGAATCTACACTAAGGTTTGTGTAATTTACACAGCCGTTGTAAAAGAGAAATAAAACTTTTCCCATCTTTTATTAATAAAAAGCAGGAAACGTATTTTCTTAATATTCCACTAGGTAAAGATGCCACAAAAGTACTATAAAAAAAAGGACAGAAATGAAGTTACGACTTATGAGATAATGCCGGTTTTTTCAAGCAGCTGAAAAGTTCGAAGGAACCTACCACCTTGGGCGTCGAAGCTGATAGGGCAATAGCTTAGAGGTGGTGACAAGTTATGATTAACTCGATTACACGTTATTGCTCTTTGTCGATGCCCATCATAAGAATACAGCGATACCCAACTATTATTTTACATTATACCAGTAACAGGCTACGTATTCTACACAGTTGGGGGCCACGCTCATCACAGCTATTAGCGAGGTTCAGTAGTAAGTACTTCCCATCGATTATCGAGTAACGCTTATCTCGATAAGCTTTTGTTTCTTTGTGCGAAGATTAGATCCAAACATCAAAGTACACACACTCCGGATTCCCGAATCCAGACTGTGCTTCAAACAAATATATTTTAATCGGTAGCAGGTTCCCAAGTGGCGAGTATGTTTGCTTCGCATCGCCACGCATCAATGCTCGCTGATGTCGAACGCCATGCCTTGTACAGAGACAGAAGATGTCTTCCTGGTTCCTCCACCGCATAATGATGTTGGCTAAAGCTTTTAAGGAGGTAGGAGTAGCTCAGTAGCACACTGGCACAGTATACGATATAGACAGAATAAAAGCCAAGTGTAATTTGTAAATGCGAATCACATGTTCTAACTTCTAAGTCCTAAGTTCGAACTACCAGCAGCAACCAAGAACCCAGCAGTGCCCCCCATTTGCAGTAAAAAGAGTCGGTGGGTTCTTGCAGTACCCAACACATACGTAGAGACACCAGTAGATTTCTTGCGGCATATGCATAAACTATAAAGCAAGGATATAAACGAAAATGACAGTAAAGATTTCAAAAACAGATGGCCTACAAATTAGAAAGAAATTTTCTTGGGACCACGAGAACAAGGATTCCAAAATAACAAAAACTGTTTTTGCAGGAGCAACAATATATTTTAACCCGTAGTAATAGTTCTTAAGTGGAGGTTCATCAAAATGTCGCATACAGTATAGCAGGACATCTTAGATCAATAGGGCATGGCATGCAATGCAACGGCAAGTTAAAATTGAATCACCCATGAGTTGCTTCTACGAGCTTACGCAGATTGTGAAGTGTACACACGATCGATGTTTAGAAAGCAGTCGCGACTTGCTTTACCAGCAAAATTAACAAGCCCTAACAGTTACTAGCATTCATTCCACATCTAAAACATCACCGTTCTGGGTGGTTAACGTAAACTGATTCCTTTGACAGAAGCCATTGAAATAAAACCCTAAGTGTAGGATCTGCAGCTAAACTGAGATGAGAAAGAAAACAGTTTATAAGTGCTTAGAACAAACAAAAGATTTTGCAGTTGCCAATGTCAACGTAAATGTTTAAGTGATCTCCTCACACACTCTAACTAATCCTGAGCATAGTAACTAGCCTGAGCTAAAGACGCAGAGACAAATCCAAGCCATGTAGCTCTTCTATGGAGGGGTCGGGGTCATTGGAGGATCTGTTTGTGAAGCGTGCCATTTCATATTCTTGATGATTGGTGGTGTTTCTTACGTGATCCTTGTCAAGATCTTGCAGAGTCGCATCTGTATTACTGGCATTGCTTTGTTCATGAATTGCTTGGTGGAAGCTTCGAGGCCATCTGCTGGGACTTGCCTCACGAAATGGTGGACCGAAGCTCTGCAAACCAGCTGGAAAATCTTGGTAGCCATCGAATTTAGTACCACTTGATCGGTTGCACGTTCTAGTAAATAAATCATCTGGAAAGCATTTACCAACAGCAGGCTGCATCGTTATTGATGGGCGAGACCAGCCATGTCCGTTCGATGGTGAACTCAAACCGCGGATAGCATTTCCTAACAAAGAATTAACGGTATGGCTTGCGGAATGGGCAGTGATTCCCAAAGATCTGTTGATTGCAGTGGCCTCTGAAGAGAATAAATTAGAACCATTGACATACAGAGGAGGTAGGCCTCTGTAACTTTGAGCACTAAGGCTATTTGATCTTTGTGCCATCCTGGCAGCCGTGCGCTCGCGCTTGTGGGCATTTTGATGCCCTCCTAAAGCCTGTGAGCTGGTAAACTTTCTTTGACAATAAGGACAAGGAAACACACGAGTTTCAGATGCTTGGCAGCTATTATCCACATATGGTGTAGAAGAACCTGTTTCTGGCGATGTCTTACTCCCTTCATACAAGTTGGCACTGGACATCCAATCTGCACTGGTACACTCGATGTCCCCGGTGGTGCTTGATTTGGAAGTATGAGTGGCACTGCCTGCGGTTTCTTTAGATTGGTCGTTGCCAAATTGCTGTTCTTTCCCGTGCAGATGGTGAGATCTACTCCTTTCAACTTTCATTGTGTCATCCAGTTTCACGAAACTTTGTACCCCGTGTTTGGAGCCGACGGGAATATCAACTACTTGATTATATTTGCGTTCCTCCAGAGAACTAGCAGAAACATTGAAATCAGCATGGTTTGCAGCAACAGAAGCATGTACTGCAGTCAAATCGCTTTGACTATTCTGGTATGCAAATGTCTCAGCAGGCAGGCGTACACATTTGTTCAAATGCTCCTGACCGGCATCAAGTGTTTCAATATGCAGCCTTTTCGTGTGAAAATCCCCGATGCTTAAGCTTAAATCTAGCGGTTCTTGCAACCTTTTTCTTGATTCCAAATAAATGCAATCCTCTGTCAACATTATAGGGTGGGAAGAGTAAAGAACGCCGCAAGTATTCACACCCACATCAGCAACTGCACTACTGCCAGCACTGATCAAGGAGCTGAAAGACATCAGTGCAGCATCGCTTCCATAACTGAGTCTTCTCATTTTCAAGGGATAACCATATCAAAATCTTTCACAAACGGGGACTTCAAGCTTCCAATAATGACGCGATATCAGAGCCATGGGATGGCATTATGCTGCTTGGTGAACATTGCGTTGAGCTCGGGTACGAGCATGTCTACACGTGATATTGTTTGAAAACTCGGTACGCCTGCAGAGAAATCCAGCGCGAATGAGTAAAACTGAGCACTTATGAAGATCAAAAAAGCTACGAAATGGTCAATCTTACACTACATCCAGAATTTTACTCTTGTATCTTCAAATAAATGATAAGTTCATTTCACACTGACAATTTCACGAGTCTAAACGTAATTAGCTCGGGAGACAACCAAATTCTTGATCGGATCCTCCATCAACGCAAATCTCAATTCAAAGCAAGATACTTGCAAGCATCCTTTACTTGTACCCTACGATAAGACATGTCAATCAAAGCCAAAAATAGGCATGATGTAAGTTAAAGCGCAAACACATCATCTAAAATGTCCGTATCGATTGGCTATTCATGCAATTCGGATGTAGAGAAAACAATAGCCAGATAGAGTAGGAATTTTGCGAATATCAAAACCGAGGTAAAAGATATCCAAACACGTCGTGGTGATACAGGCTGGTACAGACATTATCAGCTAATATTTGTAGCTCACAAATGACTTATGATAATAAGAAAGCTTTCCATTCATTGTCTCTCAACAAGACTCATCTTCGAGGTTATCGAACGAGAGCAAAAACCTTTTCATCTCTTGCATTTATAGCATGATAACAGTCATTTTATGCCCGGATTATCGAGGGAACAAAACAGTTCCATATGCTGCAAATAGTCGATTTATGAGCCACAAGATTTCCTTACTTGCAGCTACGGAGATGTGAAGAGTTACAAGACGTATCTAGCAAAATATGATAATGGATTTTCAATTTGATTATATAGAAAACGTTCTAGGATAAAGAGATCGGCTGATGGACTTTACACGTAATAACCTCACTATGTTCATATGTTCATTTGACCTTGATGTGGCGGATGCTTCATATGTATTAATTGTATGAACTGCTTATCTCAAGAAGGATTCAAACACATAAGATGCGTTATCAATAGAGTAGTTTTATACTTAATTTCTTGCGGAGATGCTAGCAAGATAAAGAGTCGTGAAACACTCCTTACAGAAAGTTTGTGACTGCATTGATTTCTTCAACATACCAATTTGTGGCGTTTTCACTTTTTGTTATGCTTAGGGGCTCTCAAAGATTCAAGATAACGGCAAAGTGAAAATTGATCTTATCATCTTTGTAAAGCAGTTGATGTCGTGACTGTATGGAAATAATAAGGTCAATTATTTCAGACGAACTGTGATAATGAGAAACGTGAATGTAAAAAAAAGCCATCGATAAGCATGTCGGATCTAATAAGACTACTAGCAACCATGAACCCCTATCTCACGGGGATCAATTACGGTTTTGAGCTAGTTCGTCCAATGATCAAACTGCAAGTAGAAAAACAAGTTTTAGCTCAAAAGAAAAACTAGCGCCTCTTTTCAAGTCTAACATGATGCATTTAGTAGAAACTTCCCACAAATGAAGGTCAATTTCAATGAAATCGACTTTACAAAACGTTCTTTGATTGTGGTCCATTCACGAGGACCATTCGAGTAAAAAGGGCCAGTAGCTACCGAAGCATAGAAAATATTCGACGAAGAGAGAAGAGCTTTCCAAAGAAAGTTTGATTGCTAGGCTAGCTAATACCATGAGACAATATACGTATTCTCTTTAGACGAGTGGCAATTTCGCCATCTTTACGAACTCTCTTATGGTATTCATTAGATGAAATATGCTAAAAGAACAGAAAACATGCAGGCGGCTGTAGTCGAGAATGGCAGGAGGAATTATCTGAAGGTAAGTAATTCTTTGAAGGAATCGTATGCTTTGTCCAACATTACAGCTCCAGCAAGACTAGTTTAACTCACTCAAAAATTAGAAGTACCAGGACATTAGAGAAAAATAACTAGAAGTCAGATATAACTCTATAAATCAGCAAGATCAAAAGGATTAACAGTATATAATGAATTGATGAGTTCCACTGTCACTGTTTAGAACACAAAATAGTTGCTGAAGCATCCAGACATAAGATGCAGTACCACTTAGCAGATTTCAGAAAAGACAACATGTATCATTAACAGCTACATAACAACTATTTTTAGTTTAGTGTTTCTAGAAACAAGTTTTGGAATTTTGTATGCTAAGAAACAGAGCTGCAACGGAATTGCAAAAATCCGTAGCAAAGGGCATCATCATAAGATAGGCTACTGAGTGCACAACAAACCGACACAAACGCTCCTTGACATCACCCGAACCTTTAGATTCACGCGTCACAAGCTTAAGCTATCCTAAAGCATTATGTAACGAGAACGATTAGCATCGACTGCTTGCACATTAAATTACCTTTCTGAGAGTCGAAAACCGATGGAGTATCTTCTTAACTGTGCAACGTCCAGCGAACTACAATATAAGACACATTACCCTAGTAGTATGAACCTCCAGGATGTGGAAGAAAAAAGGGCAGATCCATAAGCTAAGCAGGAAAATTACCCCGCTAAAAAGAACTTTAGCAAAATACGTCAATGAAAACCTGCTTGAATGTCCTTGAAGAAATACCTCAGCGCTACAAATGTGCCTGTTGATGTCTATTTGTCACAGAATAGTCTTGAAGAAGAACTAAGAAAAAGACTGGATATGCAGTTTCGAAAGCATGATATGTAAGTGTGCCAGATGTTTAGTTCTCAAAAAACCTGTAAGAACGAGACTCTTAGTGTAATGGTTCGGGCAATGCAGGCTGAGACAAACTCAACAACTACAACTCCAAAGCCATTGTGGCATGCGAAGCGATGGTTAAGATTAGAACAACTCGGGCCATTCAGGACTCTTTTGTTATGCGTGGATTATGGACGATTCATCGTCCAAAGACCAACACAAGAAAGGAGAAAAGGCCGAGATGGAAGTGCCACCTCCAGAAAGATCTGCTACAACGAGCACGGTGGAGAGCAGAGGAATCAGGTACTGTGTGCTACAAAATAAGTGCAAGCTGCGATGGCGCTGGCGATGGCGATGCAGGAGGCAGGAGGGGAGAGAACAGGTAACAGACAAATGATGCTCGCGAGTGCCGTAACCAGCTCAAGAAGATCAATAAAAAGAACTCAAAAACCAGATTCGATTATAAAAATATAAAGAAATAAAATCAAAATTTCAAAGAAAGAAATCGAAGCGACCGGTGCTCACCAAAAATCTATTGCTCTAAAAGACCTACATAACTTGATTGACCTCTCTTAAAGCTTTTCAAAATTTTACAAGTTTTGTCTCCCAAAGATAATCCAATTCGACAAGAGTGCTCCCTCCATTATCAACCGGCCTCGAATTCATATCGATATATTAAAAAGTTTGCTTCAAATTGCCTAATGCTACCTTGTATATGTTAAACAATACATAACAACAAACTTTGATGCTAATGTCTCCGCCGCAAAAAAAAAATGCAAACATCCTTACAAGTTTTAGCTCTCTCAAGTCCAATTCCATCTTCCACATTCTTTATTTAGATGCTTAATTTTTCAATAAACAACTAAATACTATTTGCCATTATCATCCTCCTTGTCTTTCCACTCCCTCCGACATACTTCTAATGTGTAAGCGTTTAATATACAATCATTCATTATTACCATGGTAACCCTCTTCATCTTCCAACATATTAAAGAAAACTAAAGAAACTAGAGTGGGGTAGTAGATAGTTTTGTAGGTGAAGAAGGTTCGTACCATGCATAATTCACATTTGTTGTGGACTCTCGTCTTAACCTTTGTTTTATTTGATCCATGGTCCCTTATAAAAGTCCTACATACCATCATTTAGCTAAAGGTGAGCTCCAAAATATGTATGTTCAACCAAATGAATAAATGATTGGGGGTGGAAGGGCCCGTTCCGATGGCCTTCCACCTTGGGGGTCCTATAAAGCAAGGTCGAGGGCAGGGCTCAACCAAGGTGCAAAGCTCGAGGTGAGGTACTTAGACCCTTCCATGACATAATGTCATGTTTGAAATCTTTTTTATTTTAGAACTTCCTTCTCAAATGAAAATTTTGAACAAAATCAATGTTTATTTCATTGAGTGGCAAATTTTGCTTCTACAGGTACATTCAAAATGCAAAGAAAATTTGAGGACTTGGCAACTATGTGTAGAGAAAGGTTCTTCTAAATCTACATAGATTAAACCATGGATATAATCATTATGATTGTTTTGTATGCCCTACAATCATTTGGCATAAATCACAAGACAAAGAAGCCCAACGTTGAAATATTAAGATATACTTCTTTCTTCCACCATAAGATTTTGGCCATGTAAAATCAAGTTTAATAAAATTTGGCAAGGCCTAGCTGAGAGTAGGAATATTGGAATCTCTCAAAAGTGATCTAGCACATTCATAAAAATCTACATACGTTACTTTTTTATCTTTTTGAGAACTCGATCAAGATTTTCAAAAGTTGTCTGAAAATTAATTGTCTAGAAAAACATCTCTCTCTCTCTCTCTCTCTCTCTCTCTCTCTCTCTCTCTCTCTCTCTCTCTCTCTCTCTCTCTCTCTCTCTCTCTCTCTCTCTCTCTCTCTCTCTCTCTCTCTCTCTCTCTCTCTCTCTCTCTCTCTCTCTCTCTCTCTCTCTCTCTCTCTCTCTATGTGCATCATGTCATGACTCGTGGAATCAATGTGGTTGTCATGCCACAATTATGTGTGAGCTCCTTTATAAGCCTCATTTCAGCCAGTACTAGAACTTACTATTCTTGCCTTGCAATTTCTCTTCATGAGTAAAGAATCTTGCTTGTTATTAAGGTTGCATACATGTGACACTATCACATTTTTTAAGTTGGGTGGACCAAAGAGTCATCGTCAAACTATATTGGAAGTATTAGAACCTTTTAAAAGATGAAGGATCATGGAAAGATAATGTTGAAGTGGCATAAGAGATGTACTACTTGGTCCTAACTATATTTGTACTGAAGATGTAGTGCATTTTCTGATTAATATAGAAATAGTCTTCAGAATTCTTGTTAATCTAGCAATCCCCATGAGAGAATACTGTTTGTAGAGTTATTCAAAAAGCATAAATAACATTCACACTTTTGCTAGAAGATGAGGATGATTTTGGCTCATGTGCATTTATATACACTAAACCAATGGCCATCATATTAGTACCATATTGGCTTCAAAATATTTAGTTATGAGCTTACATTCAACCTCTGGAATATAAATAATTTTCAATAAGAGAACTTTGGTAGCAGGTTTTAAAAAGTCCTATTGAGAAAACCCACATCAATAACAATATAAAAATGAGATGTGTTAATGGGCATGTTTTGAAGGCATTGCCTTTTACACAATATCTAATGTGAAAAGGATATATTGTTGCTCTACACCAACAAATAAAATCATTAAGGATTTTGCCTACACTTGAGACCGAAGACAAATATTCGACATACAATGATCACAATTAGATGTATTATGGTGGAACTCACATATGATTTAGCTATGGTAGATATCTACTGCTACTTGTACGAGGTATAATAATCTATCACCTTTAGTACCATGTGTTGAACTTGGCAGCTATCATAAATCTCCAAGCACTTGTGCTCTCTATTTATACTTATAAAGAATTAGAGTGAGAGCGAATGAATCAACTACTATCTACATGATCACAAGATGATTTCTTTTGGAATGTAATGCATGATAGTCTAAGCATGAAAATTAATATACATGCAATTAGATCTATTAGAAAAGTAGAGACATAATGAACTAAGCATTGAGTGTCTGCACAATTGTTCAACTAACTATAATCAGTCTTCATACCAATCTAAGAAGTTTGCACAACACATGAATGTCTTATATTAGTGTATACTATAGTTTCATTATTAAATGATATACCTTAATGCATGAATGCCACTTGCTAAGCTCTCTCTCTCTCTCTCTCTCTCTCTCTCTCTCTCTCTCTCTCTCTCTCTCTCTCTCTCTCTCTTATCTATAATATGGTTCATACTAGTTCATATTGGTCCTTCCATTCAAGGTTTATGGTTTGGCTCACAATCTTTGTTTGTTTTATAGTGTTTTGTATATTCCTTATTCATAGTGCTAACTAATTGATTGAACTAACGAGCTATTATTAGAACTATCATGGTTGTCTACAATGCCTCAACTAGTTCTAAATAGTAGGCTAGATCGATCATCTGATAGTATTGTTAGCATGATAAGGAATCTCTGAAATTTTTTATATTGTTACAAAACTAATAGATAGTTGCATCTATCTAATCATATAGAACCAATTATCAGAGTTTTCATACTTGTGTGAAATCCTTAAGTTGTAATCCATCTACATACAGCAACCTATATTCAGAATAGATGTTATATAAAAGGCCTCTCAAAGAAAACATCATTTGAAGTTTGGACAGGTACCATTCAACTAGAATCTCTAGGAGAATCATTAAGATATAGAACGATTAAAACTCAACTCTGAGCATCCCAGATACTCTTTTGAGTTAAATGCTCTTATTCCTAGCACCAAATGCAAGAAAATAGCATTCATTCATCTTAATAGACTTGTCTGTCTCCTATGATAACTGGAGATCCAATCAAATGAAGAATTGTACTCAAGCATCTGCAGACCATAAACTGTAGCAGAATAGCATCCGCTAAATAAATAAGATAATGTCTGTGAGATCCATAGGGCATCTGTCAAAACAATACTTGATCACATGTTTATGTTCACCGACTAGGTTAAGTGCACCAAATAACCCTAGTAACCAGGAATACACAGTAGATTCATACAAGATTAATCGTGCACATATGTGAATAATCTCACTATGATCCAGTACATAAACACATTTTTATCTGGTAGATTCCTCCAGAACCCACGTATGTTACTCACATATCTCACTGACGTCTTGTAACTCAGCTACAAAATATTTTCTATTTCTCATGAGTAAATAACATATCCAGAAAATCTCTGAGACGAATAAAATTCTCTCTCAACAATTTTCCAATCCAGTTTACCTATAATTACATAATTTCTTCCACTCGATCAACCCCTCTCTGATCCTAGTACTAAACTAAGATTAAGTTGATCCAATATAGAACTCTCAGACTCAAATTATGATCAAACTTACTTCTATTCCAATCAAAATGGAATTAGTAACATTTGACCTTTACTGTACTACTTATAGATAATGATTCAAATATCAACTCTGTTCTAGTTCCAGATTGTCCACCGCAATCCCTAGAAAATTCCTCTTTTTCAAAAAGTTTCAATTAGATATCTTACTCTGAATCTATCCGAAATTACTTTCAGACCAAATCTCATTTCTATACCACAGTTGGTTCTTTTCCAAAACTATGCAATCTACAGATTTCCAAATAGAATTTTATTCCACCACTTCACCCCTCCTTTTAAGGAAATTATAAATTTCAATGAAAGTTAACTGGAAATATGATATATGAAAATATCTAAATCCAAGAAAAGTCAATAATAAGTGCATTCCAATAAAGGATTCGCTCTATTACAAACAGGACTTTTCCTTCAAATATTTTCAAACCCGAGTGACAGGACAATCATTTCATTGAAACATATTTATGCAACAGAGATATTCTAAATTTAAGAAATTGAAACACTTTAACCTTAGAATTTTCTGAATTCCAAGTCCATTTTCACAAGTAGTAATTTATATGACATAATAGTCTTTCAGAAGAATAACTTCATGCTGGAAAGAATAATATAACCGGTCTGATGTCTATATTTGAGAAATTACTAAGAAGTAACAGAGTAATTAAGAAAGCGAAAAATACCATCAGCTTTTCCTTCCAGAAAATCTGTAACCGCCTTATCTGATATTCTAGAGATCCACTAATCTTCTAGTTGTCCTATAATCACTATAGGATAATGTTTCTTGTTCCCAATTACTGGAGAATCCAATTATTTGGATGGCTGTTAGCCTATTAGATACCACAAATCCACACCTGATTCTGTGATTTTAGATAGAAGAATTAACATGGTTCAACACTACATTCTGATCCTTATAGGATAATGATAAGCTTCAAATCCCCCTGGATCCAAGAACATCAACTCTAGGGACAAGCTTCTATCAACTAATAGATCCAATGTCATTCATATATCAGATTCTACTTCTAACATCACAATTGACATCCAAAATTGCGGATAACTCAATGGTCACAAAGATATTAGTTATGAATTCAACTAAATGATTCCTTCTCAAGAAATTAATATCCAGTATTAAGCAATTATTTACTGGGATAGCTAAAATTCTGATTGCAAAATATATTTCTCGATCACACTTACTACCACTGATGTCCACTCTTCTTCCCTCCTTAGAATTTTCAGTTCTTTGAAAATCTTTCAGCTAAGGTATCAAGAAGACGTAATGACATTAGTAAATGTAAAAAAATGAATTATTGTAGGAAAAAAGTTTGAAATAGTTTCATCTGTATCCTATACCTGGGGTAGAAATATCGATTTACAAACCACCATAGAATTTTAACTGGAAATGAAATTAGTTTTACTTTTGATCAGTTCCTATTATTACAATTTTTCTAATAAAATTGGACTGTTCTCTCTTTTTACTTACTGGCTTAAGAATTACTTTGTTAAAATTATCTGTAATTAATGGAAAATAAGATTTGGATTCGGGTACTTTCTCCACTGTATCGACCTCAAATAGTATTGTTGAATAAAGAAATACCTCCAAATACATTGGTATCAGAGCCCGGCTAAGATGCGGTCTTGGATGGGAGTTGGAAGCAAGCTCTACATGGGATGGGAAGATAGAAGCACTTGGAGTAACGTCATGTTTTAATTTTGAAGGAGAAGTTGAGAATTAGTCTTGTGTTCATTCTGAATTTTCTGGTTTTTGAGAAGAATTCCAATTCATGTTTATTGGTTTGCATGTGTAAATCAAGAGGCTTGTTGCTTGTTTTTTTGTATACTAATGGAGTTTTTGATGACATGCAAAAGTCTATAATGTTTTGGGTGTTGGATTCAAGTTGGTCTGGCTACGGTTATTGACTGACTGATTTTGAATCGATCTATCCAGCGGAATAAACAGTTTGTGGCCAAAAATTTTGAGTCTAACAAACTACTTGTTGAGTGGTGTGCTTTCTTACACTAATCAACTGATAGTTTAAGAACATAGAATGGAGTTGCTAGATTGATTAATTGTCTATTAGTAAGCAAATATCGGAGCTGGAACCGCGGCCATCTGTTTGAGATTAACTATTCCCTGGAAAAGAATGTTTGGCAATTTTTTGAGGATCTGAGGAAACGTTCTGGAATAATAAATGTATGATCATTCCATATCTATTGAGTTCTCTAATCTCGGTGATTGAGGATTGTAGAGGAGATGATTTCTGAATCTACAGAAATCCAGAATTACCATTGATTTCTTGTTTTTCGCTCTGTTACTGAGGGCTGTGGAAGATAATGAATAATTGAATGCATGAAAAGCGCTCCAGTGGACAGCGGGATCTGAATCATAAATGATTCTGAGAATGAAGGTAGATCTTTATTGTTGATTGCCGAATTCACGGGTCCTGCATTAAGCCTTTGAGATGACTGTTTCCGCCCTCTAGAGAAAAGCCATGAAACATTATGTTTTCAGAAAAGAAAAGGCAATGAAGTCTGCTTCTTATCGATGGTGAATCGTGGAGGGGAAACCGTGGTGTAAACAGCTCGTTGTATACACAAAAGCATCAGTGATCGACAAACAAAACAGGTATAGGAAAGTGAAGAAACTAAAAATGAAGATGAGCAAAGTGACAATGACGAAGCGGATGAGCGAAACGATGATAATGAGTCTAATGAGCAAAGTGATAACAATGAGTCAAATGAGCAAAGCGACAACAAAAATCAAGTCCCAGATCTGGATACAATCGCAGGCAACAGAAGTCCAATTCACGATTCGGATCAAGCTGCAACATTTGATGGAAGGAGGAAGAGGAGATGGAGCTCCTAGTTTTCTCAAATGCAAATGAGCCAAAAGATCTTGACCTTGCTTGCATCTCATGTGCCCCATTATATGAATTCATGTACTTCTCACCCTCTATTATGGAATTCATCTTCTCTTGAGCTTCACTTTGATATGAGCTTTGTGGTAGCCTGTGGTTATTCTTCATCTTTGGTCCTCTTCAACATAGGTGTGGTGGTTGCCTCCTTGTTCTAGCTTGCTTGGCTTGGATTGAGAGGCATGGCACATGACATTTGTGGTATACTCTTCATAATTGAATATTGGAGCCATTTGTTGGAATTCTCGATTGTACTCAGCAGCTATAGTTGTCCGGTTCAAAGAACACCATTGGATGAAGTCGGATCGATTGAAGACCTGTCTACAAACTCTTTTGAAAGTTAACAATCTAGATGGTTTGAGGAAATAAAGATGCGGATCCAAAAAGTGAGTGTATACACAAAAGCATCAATGGATTGACAAACAAAACAAGTACAGGAAAGTGAAAAAACTGAAAATGAAGATGAGCAAAGTGACAATGACGAATCGGATGAGCAAAGCGATGACAATGAGTCTGATGAGCAAAGTGATAACAATGAGTCAGATGAGCAAAGCGATGACAAAATTCAAGTCCTAGATCTGGATACAATTGTAGGCAACAGAAGTCCAGTTCATGATTTGGATCAAGTTGCAACATTAGATGCTGAAAATCATGATTCAGACGAAAGTCAAAATTCAGATCAATATGTGAAAATAATTGAACATCCTTTCGAGTTTCATTTCACCATCAAAGTTTGAAACTTGACCTACATCAATGCCTTAATCTGGTCAATGAACAAGCAACTATGGATCGTCAAATTCAGAGTATTGCTATGCTCGAAGGAAGTCAATCAAGGAAGTCATCAAACTTTCAGATTGAGGACTATATGCCACCGACATTCTATGGCTTGGAATTGAGTGGTTATTATCAGCATCCGATCTATGAACCATGTCAAATCGATATGGGAGCTTTTAAGAATATTTTTATTTTTGACAACAATCTAATGGAGTCTGAGGTAAGCAATAAGGATCTTGTCCTCAAAGAAGAGATTTCACTATACCATGGAAATCCAACTAATATCAATACTCTGGATTATTGTTCGATGCCTCATGGATCCACTACTCAAGAGCTTCAAGTGGCTTCTGTTGGAGAATCTTATCTATATGGATTCTCTAGAACTCAAATGCCATAATCTAATTCGCATTTATATTTGGAAACTATGGAGGTGAATAATGATTGGGAATGTTCTCTCAATCAATCGACACTATTGGAAACTGAATTTTAAATATGCTAGCATTCTATATCAGTTTCTTTGGAGAAGTTTGCATTGCTCGGTGGGTTCTAACAAAATAAATATTCAATTGAGTAATGGCAACAATGATTGTTCATCAATGGTTATTTGAAACAATTGAAACATCAAGTCCCTGGTTCAACTTTGGAGTGTATTTTCACTATTCGGGATTGATGCTTCAACGATTTATATGGGCAACTACAAATCTTTTTTTGAGGTCAATCAGGCCAATTATTCACAACCACTTATGAATGAGGTATTGACCATATTCAAATAAATATATTTTGTTCAACAATATGCCCAGAGATATGCTTCATCGTACGATAGAGTGTCAATAATCATGCCGAATACTTCATGTGGAGCATTCATATACGAACAACAATTCATGACTACCATTGTTTATGACAAAATTGTAATTTTCTTCATCAAATTGGTCAAACAACATGGATATCCATCTTCTCTTGAGCTTCACTTTGATATGAGCTTTGTGGTAGCTTGTTGTTATTCTTCATCTTTGGTTCTCTTCAACATAGGTGTGGTGATTGCCTCCTTGTTCTAGCCTGCTTGGCTTGGATTGAGAGGTATGGCACATGACATTTGTGGTACCAGAGCTTAAGATCCGATAATCATTTCATTCAACATGAATCTCATTTCATTTGAAGAGTTTATTGCTTTTGTATCTTTCTTTTTGGTAATTTCTAACTTTTGAATTTTCAGGTCTGTTCAAAATCATTTTTTGTTGGGAGAGATGACGATGAGACGAGATTGATTGATCAAAGATCATTGATTGAAGATCAAGCGTATGTAAACTAGCATCAGAAGCTTATCAGAGAGATAGACAAAGTATATGCTTGTGCATTGATTCTTTATTGTCAATAATAAGGTTTTCTTCCTTTACAGATTGAAATAAGCTTCGTGGAGCACGTGGTTTCTTTCGCTATTGTCTTGTGCTCTACTGCATCATTGACATATATACATGATATACTTAATCTGATAATAGTTCTTTGTTTTGCGTTCAGATCTGTGTTAATATTGCTATGCTTATCATTCATTTTGTCTGACTTTCCTAGTTACTCATTCTAATAATAGACGACTAATATTTAGTCTTGTCTTTCGCAAATCATTCGTGACTGATTATCAGTTGAGCTTAATCTCTCTCTTTGCGAATCATTCGCGACACATAATTTGTCTTACTATTCGCGACAAATTGTTCTTCTGGCGCTTCATTCATTAAGGTTTGGCTACATAATCAAGGATGATCATGACTTCCATCACTAACATTCTGCTCATTCTGATAGGTGTAGCTTACGAAGAGAGTCATATAGCTCATTCCGCTACGCACGAGTTTGTTTCTCGTTCGAGTTCGTTTCTCGTTCGTGTTCGTCTTACCCCTTTTTGAGCTAATTTTTTGTTTCCTACATATGACACCTTTCTCCTCTTGTCTCATCTCCCTCTCTCTCCAACATTTTTAGCACATAACTTTGTTTCTTATTTCTAATTTGATTCTATATTCTTTTATAGCTTTGTTTTAGCTTTCATTTGCACCAATTTGCAAGCAATTTGGGTAAGGGATGCAAAAGTTATTGCAATTTCTCCAAAAACTATCAAAATAGGTGATTATTCTATTTATAATAAAATACTATTTTTGAGTTCGGTGAAGATTCTTCTTGATTAGATCATAGAAAATCTTGATTTACCCTCGCCAAACTACAGAAACCTTCGTCCAATTTTTCATAGTTTTATTTGTGTCAGATCTTTAATTTGAGAGGTCGACAAAGGTTATTTCTCAAAAAATTGTCAAAAAAGTTGTTCAGGGAGTCTTTTTCCAAAATAGCACTGTTGAACCTTCGCCAAGCCAATCTTCGCCTAGTGAACCTTCGCCAGTCCTATTTTTAGTTTCTGATTTTCCAGATCAAGTCTCTGTCAAATTTTGGATCAAATCTGATATATTCTGATTTGGATTCATTTTTGGGAAGTTATCATTTTTGGGAAGTACCGATCTTTATCAAGTAAGGGTGGCACCTTCTTTTAATCAATCTTTCGAGGGGGATTTTTCCATTTCAGGACCGTATTATACTGTTGCTTAGCTTGTTTTTTTGTCATTAATCCTGTGATCCTGTCTTCCTTCCATATAACTGCTTTAGGTGGTTTTATTGTCAGTTCATCAGGAACATTACGCACTCCAAATCTAGTCGGATCCATATGATGAGAATCTGCTCATCCGTAAGTTCAGCATTGCCATCATAAGTCAAGGCATGACTCACAATAATGAGTTCATCTTCAATCGGATTTGGTATAGGTTTTGTTGATATCCAGGCTACATTCAGCACATTTAGTGGAAACGTGATTGGTGTATCCAAAGTTCGATCTAATAAAGAAATCTCGCTCAAATTTGATTGATTACCTTATTGACACATATATCCTGCTATGCAATCAATCGTTGCAAGAGCTTCATTCCAATTGATCATATCCGTTTGAGAATCGTAATGAACTCCCAAATTTTTCTCTTGTTGGTCACAAGTGTGATCCGTTATTGATGAATCATCATCTTCTTTTTGAACCACTGGTCTGATAGTCCAAGTTGTAGGATCAACTTTAACTGCATGTTCACGATTTTCAAAAGTGATTTTTCCGGTACCCCAGTTATGAATTACTTGCGCAATTCGTAACCATGGACGTCCCAATAAAACTCCGTAGACATTTGGCGCTTCTGGTAAGTCCATCACTACGAAAGTAATGACAGACTGTACTCCCGCAATTTTGACAGGTATATCTTCAATTATTCCTCGTGGACGAATTGTTGTTTGATCAGCTAGCTTAATAGCATTCGTTGATGCAATAGTGCTGGATGTCGTAGTAGTCTGCCTGCTGTATAAGGAAATATGTGTTTCAGCTCACGTCTGATCCGTTTAAGTAGACCTGACAAAAATCACATAATCATGGCATTTTTGTTAATCAGCTCAAGTTCACACTCAAATCTGAGGCGTTTCACCCATTCAATGTAATCTCGAATCATTTCTCACTTTCCCATTTTCATTTTACTTAAAAGTAGGAAAGGGTCTTCCATAAACTTCCACGGTTTGAACCGTGTGATGAGGGCTCATTTAACAACCTCCCAATCTGTATGCTCAGTTTCATCTTGATTATAGTACCAATCTTGTGCGGCACCTGTTAAGGCCATAGGAAACATTTTAAGTTAATCTTGAGGATAAATCTCACCATAGACTTCACGTGATTTAGCATAGATCTGAAGAAATCTAATTGGATCTGTTAATCCGTTACATTTGGGTAGATCCAAAGGGGGGCTCTTCTAACAATGATTCAATTGACTTCCTGTGGAGGACCTCCAGAGGCAGCCATCTTTACAAATTTAGATCAAGCAGACAATGAGATTGGATCTAGATTTTTCAATCAAAAAACTATCTCAGATCAGATATGCTAGATCTATTCCAGTTTCCAAAATCTGATCATAAAAAAGACTTTGAAAAAAAAAAAAAGGCGAGGATGATTCTACAAGTCAGAATTCTAGCAAGACATCATCGTCTCTGAAGTCATCACCTCCACGATCAATTCCTACTAAGAAGGCTAAGCGAAGATCCAAGACAAGTCCTTTCGAAAAGGAACAAACAGATGTAGTCCAGCATGATATGCCCGAGCATTTTAAACGTTATACATTGGATGATGTGGTTATCATGTTACCTAAAACGCATCGTGAAACTGAAGAACACGTGCCAGAATTGAAAGAGGTTTACGATGGCCCAGCTAGGACGCAGCCAATGAATCTTGCTGAACCAGGAGAACCGAAAAAGATTGGACAAGTTGGGTCACAACTTAATCCTGAATAGTATCAAGCACTCCGCATGTTACTTATTAAGTATCAAGATTGCTTTGCATGGACTTATCAAGATCTAAAAGGTATTCCGACATCAGTGATTGAACATACCATACCTTTAGTACCTGATGCAGTTCCAAATGTTACAAAGTTCTATCGTTGTAATCCTAATGTTGCGGATCTGATAAAGAAAGAACTTCAGAGACTGCTTGACGTCGATTCATTTATGAGATCGAGCATACTGAATGGATTTCACCGATTGTCATTGTTTCTAAGAAGAATGGGAAATTGAGAATCTGTGTGAATCTCAAAGCGTTGAACAAAGTGACGCGGAAGGATCATTTTTCGTTACCTTTTACTGAAAGCATTTTGGATCGCCTTGGTGGAGCGAAAGCTTATAGTTTTTTGGATGGATTTAGTGGTTACAACCAAGTTAAGATTGCACCTGCAGATCGCCACAAAACTGCTTTTGCAACAAAATAGGGCACCGATGCTTACAAAGTAATGTCGTTTGGACTTTGTAATGCACCAAGTTCATTCCAAAGAGTAATGCAATGTGCTTTTAAATATTATCTGCAGAAATTCCTTGAAATTTACTTGGATGACCTGGGAGTCCATAGTACAGATACAAACCACCTGGATCGATTGGAGAAAGTATTTGAAAGATGCCGCAAATATCAAATTTCTCTAAATCCAGAAAAATGTCATGGGTTTCCCACGGAGTTGTGCTTGGACATGCGATATCGAGACATGGTATTGCCACATATTATTCTAAGAACAAGGTTATTGTGGAATTGCCACCGCCAACAACAATTCGTGGAGTTTATGTGTTTATGGGTCATGCGAACTATTATTGAATTTTTATTATTTTCTTTGCGGATTTAGCACGACCTATATACAAACTGACTATTGTTCCAATAGAGGCGTTAGAAGCCTTTGAAAAGTTAAAAAAAAGCATTAACTTCAGCCCCAATACTGCGTTCTCCAGATTGGACGATAGAATTTCATGTTCATACGGATGTCTCAAAATACGCCATTGGATCCGTTTTGATGCAATTAGATGACTATAAGAAGGATTATCCTATACGATTTGCAAGCAGACAGCTTATAGATTCGGAGAAGAATTATTCAACAACTGAACGTGAAGCGTTAGCCATGATTTTTTCTGTTCGAAAATTTTGTCACTACCTCATGGAAACGCACTTTGCATTTTATACGGATCATCAGCCGTTACTTTACTTGGTAAACAAAATGTGCAATATTGGACATATTGCAAGATGGTTATTGTTATTAACTGAATTTGACTTTTGAATTGTGGTTCGAAAGGGAAAGCAACATTATCTTGTCGATCACGTTTTACGAATCGAATATGCACCAGTTAATACTGAAGTGGATGATGAACTACCAGATGCTGCATTGTTCTATGTTGAAGCAGTACCGGAATGGGCAGTGGATATTGTTGAGTACCTAATACTAGGACAACCGAATGACTCCTTGACAAAAGTACAGAAGAGACAATTGATTCATAAGGCTCAATCTTATCAATTAATTGCAGGACAATTGTATTGTAGTGGATCAGACAATATTTTACAAAGATGTGTTTTACCGCATGAAGTACCAGATTTAATCATGTTTTCACATGATGGTGTGAAAGTACTGTACTTTAGGACCATAAATTGATCTACAAAAGATCCACAAGAGTGATTGGATGCTTGCTTAACAATCTATCAAAAAACTAGACACAAAAAAGTTGATCTAGATTGGCAATTTGACAAACAACAAGCATTAACAATCAAAAGCATTGATAAACATTGAAATCTGAGCCCACACGTGTGTACTACAGGCTTTAGTACGGCCTTCAACCTGAGAAACAAGTAGAAATTGATTTGGTTTCATTTGGATCACAAAAACTCAATGTACATAGTGAACTAGCTTGAGATTGCCAATGAGCTCCAAAATTTTTCTATCTTCTCACTATGGAGAGAGGGAATACATAGCAAATTCAACTTCCTTCTTGAAGTTAGGTGGATTTCCAGCATGTAATAAGGAAGTTAACTCACTCTCCTTGACCTAAAATGAAACCCTAGTCTATTTCCTAGAGTTATGCTTGGTAGGTAGCTAGTTGGTCAAATTTTCACCTTAAACTTAGGTGTAGGTCCCACCAAATAGACATGACCAACTCTCTTGACTTGACCTAACCTACATTAGAATGGGTTTCCCACGTGGCATCATGGCCTCACATGTGTGGGACCCACTTGTGTACCCAATTTACACTATTCTACATGGTTTTTGATCAAGCTAGATTTGCCAATTTTTGGCAATTCTTCACACTCCTCCTCAAATTTAGCTTGATCTATCTACAACTCTCTTGCTAGATGAATAAATGCTTTTAGAAGTGTCTAAAAAAATCCAGCTACAAACAAGGAACTTTTGAGACTCCAATAGAGAATGATGTCCATGAAGGATCTTTCCCCACCTCTTAGAAGATCCCTTACAAGATGTTCCATAAATGTGTCTATATACATGTAGCACACTTCAAAACTAAACATCATGCCAAGCCATGGATTCCAAGGCATTTTGTGCACTTGAAGATACATCAATTAAAATATTGAGTGCATAAATAATGTTGCCAAAGACAACTTGCCTTGCTTGATCCATATGATTGAGCCTTGATGGCTCCATCTTGATACTCAAGATTCTTCTTGGAGTCCTCGGGTCTTGAGCTTGATCCTCCACTTGACTTGACTCCAAAACATCAATGAATTGAATAAGGTGTTGATCCAAAGGTGCTTCTTCAAGTTTACAAATCTTCCACTCTTGAAAGATCACATTTCCACCATTGACAAATTCTTTGGTTGAAAACAAGTAGATTCTACAATCTCTACTTGAAGAGCAAAACACTACCATTATTCCTATCATTGAAATAGGATAATCTTTGGTCCTTACATTGGAATGATCATGCACAAAGCATGTGGACACAAAGATTTCCAAAGCAAATGATGTTTCATCTTTTATGACTCTATTCAAACTATTACAAAAATAGTTATCCAATGAAATTGCTTTATCAACAACAAATGTAGATTTCAAAGCATCCCATTTCATTGTCTTGTCATACAAAGTAATAAACACCATGGATCTTAAAGTTAAGAAACAAGTCACCTCATGTCTACTACTACTTTCCAAAAAGTATTCAAAGATAGTAGACTCTCCAATGCTCACCACCCTTGCAAGATGCACACTTGAATGGACAATTTGCATGCAATTTGATGACTCGGCCATTGTCATTGAGGACTCCCTTGGAACTCTCATGCTTTGAGGCTGATCCTCAAGATCTTCCTCCTTTTGATGCTCCTCCTCAATGCAAGCAAGATCACACTTTGCCAATATCTCCTCTTGAGTGATCTCCTCCTTTGCCAAGCTCATTCTTTCAAAAGCAACACTAGTTTCCAACTTAAACAATTTTCCATGTTTAAATCTCTTTGCAATGCAAACATCATTCTTCAAGATGAAGCAAACACCATGCTTAAAGTGGACATCCAAACCACTTTCCAAGAGTAGACCAACAGTAAGCATATTCTTGGTGATTGACGGTACATAAAGGACATTTTCTAGATCCATGCATTTTGAGGATTCTAGATACAAAGAGATGGTGCCAACACCATCTATCCTACACTCTTCATCAGTTGCAGTAAAGAAAAACTTTTTAGCATCATTGAAAGAGTGTAAGGTTGAGAAAAGGTCCTTTTGACAAGACATGTGGGAGCTAGCCCCATTGTCGATCCACCAATTGTCTCTTGAATTGCTATTGCTTGTTGGTGAGGATGTAGATGCCATCAAGAATACATCTACTTCATCCTCCTCCTCCTCCTTTGCAAGGTTTTCTTGTTTGTCCTCCTCCACTTGTGCTCTTAGCCTCTTGTAGCATTCAGATGCATAATGCCCCTTCCTTCCACAAAAGAAGCATTTCTGCTTTGACTTGTCCTTTGAGCTTGATGCATCATCCTCTTCTTTGGCCTCCTTTGGATGCTTCTTCTTTCCATTGGTCTTCTTTTTGCCCTTGAATGAGAAATTGGCTTTCTCATCACCATCCTGCAATGACAAGGAACTCATCCTAGATTTTGCATGGAGCATCCTACACTCTTCAGCCACTAATACACTGTGAAGTTTTTCTATAGTTGGCAAAGTTTCTTGGATGGCAAAACTTTGGACCAAATTTGCAAAGTCATCTCCTAGACCATTAAGGACAATTTGTACAAGCTCTCCATCATGAATCTTCTCTCCAATGGAAGCCAACTCCCTATTTAGAGACTTGATTTTGAGTACATAATCATGTGCACTCTCCTCACTTCTCCTCATGCTTTGCAAAATCTGATTTCTAAGCATGAGTACTCTTGAAGACTTACTAGATTCATAGATTGATTTTAAAGACTCCCAAGCCTCTTTAGCACTAGTACATGTTGATACTTCTCTCAACAAATCATTGCTCACATTCATCTTCACACAATGAAGTGCAAGTCTAGATCTCTTCTTGTATCTAGCTAACTCTTGTGCACCTAGAGGTTCATCTTCATCTTCAATCAAGAACTCATAAAGGTCTTGGAGCACCAAGAGTGACTCCATCCTGACCTTCCAAATAGCATAATTTGTAGAATTCAATCTCTCACTAGCTTCTAGAAGGTATGCTCCAGCAAATCCCATCTTACTAGTGACTTCTACAAACAAGAAATAGATTTGATTGACTTGAAACTCACAAAGGTCTCACACTTGCAGTGTTTCACTCAAATTTGATTTCTAATCCAACAAATGGACTTATAATCACAGTTCTATCACTCCCTCACAAAGCTAGAATGAAGATAAGATGAAGTGAAAACTACTTTCAAACAAATCTTGCCAAGAAATGGATTGGATTGTCTCTAGAAACTCACTAAGGTCTCTCTCTTGTAGTTTTTCACTCAAATTAGATTTCTAATCCAACAAATGGACTTATAATCTCAGTTCTAGCACTCCCTCACAAAGTTGGAATGAAGATAAGATGATGTGAAATCTACTTACAATCAAATCTTGCCAATTTTGGCTATTTTTGGACAAAAAAATGACTTAATCTCTTTCTTCCTTCTTGGTGTACTTTCAAGACCTATTTTTAACCTTAATAGGACTTGAACTCAACCTAGATTAATTAGATTCCATGAAACAAATTCAAATCTAATCAATGGCAAATGATCTTGGTAGATTATCCTAGGATCTCCACCAAAAATTGCACCAACAGCTCACAAATTGAATTTTTTTGGATCAAATGAATACCATGCATTAAATGCAGGTTCAGAGGTGCCCACACATGTGGACAGTACGGATTTGGACCCCTACCAAGTTTGGGATCAAATCTCCTCACCAAAATCAAGATTCTAGCTTGCCCTCTCAATACTAGTTTTTAGCTCCAAAACTTGCTAAAAATGGATTTGCATTAGATCAATGGCTTATGCTCTTGTACTTGGCTCTGAAGAGTGATTGGATGCTTTCTTAACAATCTATCAAAAAACTAGACACAAAAAAGTTGATCTAGATTGGCAATTTGACAAACAACAAGCATTAACAATCAAAAGCATTGATAAACATTGAAATCCGAGCCCACACGTGTGTACTACAGGCTTTAGTACGGCCTTCAACCTGAGAAACAAGTAGAAATTGATTTGGTTTCATTTGGATCACAAAAACTCAATGTACATAGTGAACTAGCTTGAGATTGCCAATGAGCTCCAAAATTTTTCTATCTTCTCACTATGGAGAGAGGGAATACATAGCAAATTCAACTTCCTTCTTGAAGTTAGGTGGATTTTCAGCATGTAATAAGGAAGTTAACTCACTCTCCTTGACCTAAAATGAAACCCTAGTCTATTTCCTAGAGTTATGCTTGGTAGGTAGCTAGTTGGTCAAATTTTCACCTTAAACTTAGGTGTAGGTCCCACCAAATAGACATGACCAACTCTCTTGACTTGACCTAACCTACATTAGGATGGGTTTCCCACGTGGCATCATGGCCTCACATGTGTGGGACCCACTTGTGTACCCAATTTACACTATTCTACATGGTTTTTGATCAAGCTAGATTTGCCAATTTTTGGCAATTCTTCACACTCCTCCTCAAATTTAGCTTGATCTATCTACAACTCTCTTGCTAGATGAATGAATGCTTTTAGAAGTGTCTAAAAAAATCCAGCTACAAACAAGAAACTTTTGAGACTCACTTGTATACACTATTCTACATGGTTTTTTATCAAGCTAGATTTGCCAATTTTTGGCAATTCTTCATAGATGGCATGGGTGGAGGACACTTCTCTACAGATATTATTGTTCACAAACTTTTGCAATCAGGTTGTTGGTGGCCTACGCTTCATAAGGATATAGAAAATTTTATTCAGACATGTGATGTTTGCCAGCGAGCACGACGGCCTACTCGACAGAATTATGAACCCTTGCGTTCGGTTTTATCGCAAGCACCGTTTGAAAAATGGGGACTGGATTATATTGGTCCTAAGAATCCTATCGCGCAAGGATCTCAGCCTGGGTTGAAGCCAAAGCTATCAAAGTTGTTGATGCGAAATCTACGACCAAGTTTCTATATGAAAATATTATAATCCGATTTGGATGTCTGATCGAGATTGTCAATGACCGGGGTACACACTTTGTTAATCAAACAATAAAATGTTTACTGGAAGATTTTTTTTGTTATACACAGATTTAGTACTCCCTACTATCCCAGAGGAAATGGCCAAGCTGAATCTTCCGATAAGATTCTCTGCACCATTATGACAAAGACAGTTGAAGCAAGTCGGTCTGATTGGGAACATAAACTATATGCAGCGTTATGGGCATTCAGAACCGCTTACAAAAATAGTACAAATCAAACACATTTTCAACTGGTTTACGGTCAAGATGTTGTCATCCCGATTGAATTTTTAATCCCATCCTTACGCATAGCAGCAACAGAATGATTAAATAATAATAAGTCTTTACAACTCCGTCATGAAGCATTGCACAAGTTATGTGAAACTCGATTGATGGCAGTTCATGCCTTAGCAGCAGCGAAAGCCCGCCGCAAGGCATGGCATGATCGCCGATTGCACAAAAAGATCTGAAAATAGGAGATCTTGCATTGATGTACAAAACCGGGCTGATCAAAGGCAAGTTGAAGTTTACTGGTGAGGGCCCATATAAAGTGAAGGAAATCTTGAACTATGGCGCAATAATTCTTGAGCACTTGGATGGAAAACGATTTGATACTCCGGTGAATGACAGCCAATTACGCAAGTTTTGGCAGCCTGCTCCGCCAGTTCAGCAAGCCTGATCTCAATGGTTTTTTAATTTTATTTATTTTTCAATTTTTTGTTTTCAGTACTTAAATTGCTGAGGATTTTGGAAAAAGACAGTTAAAAAAAAATTAATAAAATAAAAGACAAGCAAAAATTGAGCAAAGACTGATGGGCAAAAGTCAGAAAGTCATCAGCATGGAAAAAAGGAAGCACAATATTTGTTAATGGAAAATGACTTAGAAACTCACGATTTTGATCAGATATGGCCCTATACAGTACCAGAAACCTTTGTTGAGCTCTCAAACTGTACATCCACTCTAGATTTATCTAATTTGAGGTGGGCGAAGGTTCCTGTCAAGGGAAAATCCAGTTTTTGAGTCAGACGAAGGTTCAGTAATATACCATTTTGGGAACCTTCGTCGAGAACCTTAAGCTCATTATGAACATTCGCCGACCTACTAGATGATCTTAAAATGTCCAAATTAGGTTGTCCATAGGTTCAGATTGTGACAAAAAACATTTATGATAGTACTTGGGCGAAGGACCCTCCTAGGCAAAGGTTCATCCTTCGTTAGCCCTGGAAAACATTCGCCTGATAGGTTCAGATCCCCATAAACCTTCGTCGAGATTTTTATAGCCTAAATTCATATACCTGTACATGCCTGCAAATTTTTGTCCAGAACTGATCAGCCAAACTAGTATTCAATGTAATGGACCCACCAAATTCACCTATAAGTTGGCTGAATTCGATTCATTCCTCACTTGTGCTAGCGAAGCTCTTGCAAATTTTTCCTACGACCAAAGCCTTCCAAAAACTCCTGACTTGCTTTCTGATACACTTTCATGCGTCTTACATTTCCTTTTTGCTCATCATGTCTTCCACCGATACTTCCTAGTCTCCGCGCTATACTATCCATCGTGATGTCCCATCTACAACAGACATCATGATCCTTCCTTGCACAAGCATGGTCACTTAGTGGATGACCCTTGTGGAGCCTCTACTCACTACAATGGGTATTCATGAGAGAGCTTTGTCTGGAAGAATCAATATGGATTTCATCACTCTTGCCTTCAGTACGTGGAAGGAAGAGAAATCCAAATTTTATATCACTTTTTGAGAGCCACACACAAGGTGCACATCACTGAGGCCATAGGTATAGCATCCAGTACATAGGCCTCACCCAATCACAAGCAGGCCAAATAGGCCATCAAGCCATACATTGACCTCACCAATAATCGGCACTGGACCAATGACGGATACCTTTTGGAAGCCATCACTGAGCCTTCAATACACGCTGCTGCCCAGCTACTGAACAACTTCCTGATGGTTGGCAACCTCAGGAAAGACCGCATCACGTCATAGATCCTCCATAGGATAATGGAGTCCTATGCCAAGTTGGCCAAAGCCCCTCTTGAACGATATAATTGGTTCAAGACTGTTTCTGGTGAGCTCAAACAAGCTATTAAAGGCAATACTAAGCAACAGTTCGTTGCTGGCTCTTTATGTCTCTTCTAGCCGCTTCTCACCTAGAAAACAAAATCCATGGTCCAGAGCCCTGCGCCCTTTGAACTCCAATCCCCTGGAAGAAGATTCAAACATATCCATGAATCTATTGTCGATGTTGAAGATGTCAGCCAGCAACCTCACACGGAAGATAGCCCAGCTGCACTTCGGGTTGACAAAGCTATGAAATCACTGAAGCAGTTCGACGCCACTGTGCCTGAGGCTTTTGAGGAGAAAGACATTTTTAAAAAAGAAGAAGTATTGGCACCTATTCCACGCCAACCAAGGACAGTTCCATCAGGTCCTCCTGTTGCTGCCGCCTCCACGATAGTCAATTCTGGTGATGCTCTCGGTTTGGTCTCAAGCCTTGTGCAATTGATCCAGTCTATGTTGGATAAGAAGAAAGAAATGGAGCAGAGAATTTCCGATATGGGCTCCAAAAACACTCTGATCAGCCAGAAGATTGTCCAGTTGGATCGAGAGTTAAAGATTGCCAAGCAGCATGAAGACAAGTCTGAAGCTGAAAAGAAGTTGGCCCAGCAACAAGCTGATCGTCTGGAAGAATACGTGAGCTCTCTGCAAAACGCCCTGACAACCGCACAAGATTAGGTGGATAAGTTCATGCATGATGCAAAACAACAAGTGCAACTGCTGAAGGGTCAATTGCAGATGGCGGAACAGGATCGCACGCGTCTCCAAGGTGAATTGGATGTGACCACCCTTGAGCGTGATGCTTATCTTCAAATGCAAATATGAGATCATCCGATCACACCGACAGAGATCGCGTATTTGTTTAAGAAAGTGGAAACATACAAAGTGGCCCTTTAGGGATTCCAAGGCCGCTTTGACAGGTTCAAAGGAGCAGCTTCAACCGAGTTGGCCAAGGCTAAAGAGACCATCACTACCTATGAAAAAGCAGTCGGTCAAGTGTTGGAAGCCGGACCACAAATCCCCGTACCGGTCATGCCGCAATTATCTCCTCCACGCCAAGAAGATGTAAAATGGATACAGGGGTAGATTCGAGCATGGACCAGGGGGGAGCTCCAGATATAGCAAAACAACTGCCAATTTTACCGGCAATGCAAGCGAGTCCATCCTCATCAAGGACCACACCTCTATTCAGAAGGCCCATCAGCGTCGAAGACCGGATCCAGACCTTCTTAAAGCAACATCCACATGAGTCCTTGCATGGTGGATGGGTTCTAAAGTTTAAGACTTCCGAGATAGAGGTCGGCAAAGACTTGGACAAAATACCTGCATTGGGAGAGCAGCCGGCATGGAGAATCATTGTTTTTGAGAAAACTCCGAAATCATTTAGGAGTTACGTCGCCAACCCTCACCAGTTGCGGGTCGACCCTTATTATGTGCCAATGCCAAGAAGAAATAAATGGAAAGATTTGGGACTGGCTATGGACAAAATCACAATCCATACGCCCAATTGGCCAATCATCCATCAGCCCTACAGCTGGACCACATCAGTGGACTTCCATCGGGCTTTGCAAGCATACCAGAGAGAGTATATCCACTCTCCAGATCCAACAGTGTGACAATCGACACTATTTGCGAAAGATCTAACTGTATTGGCGTCAGTGAAAACCAGATGGGACGATTGCCTCCCTCCTCTGGCATTTGATTTAAATAAGCCGATGGCCTCAAAGCAAATCAAAGATCAGCTATCAGTTGCTCGTTTATACTTTCGTGTAGCAATGATGGGAGGCTCTTGGGAATCACGCTTCACATCATGGACAACCTCAAAGTGGATTTTCGGAGCCCATCGTTGTTTTCTGCCACACAACTTGGATTTTAATACTGCCCACCTCGATTTTATGGAGAAGGTGCAATATCATTTAATCAAGATTCGGCACGAAGCAAATAAAAGTTCCCAATAACTGCATATTGCAGGTGTCGTGGGATCGCCACCAGTTTGGGTGGGGGATATTGTTGGAGGGTTTGCGGATCCCAAGGCAACCCTAACCCTAGTTAATAAGTGAGAGGGATTTGGCACCCTATGTGTGTGTAAGTCCAACAACATGATGATCACATAGTTATTTGATTGATTAGTTAAAAGTCAATAAAAGGACTTTAGGCCTTTTTGCGGGACTTTTAATGTCGCAGGGCCTAAATGTCAAGTTAGTGAATAAAGTTGGATTTCCCTCCAATTTTGATGGTTCCCACACTTTTTTAAATTTGAATAATTAGGGAGGTAGAAATGGACCAATAGGATTCAGAGGCCAGGTTCCTCCTTTTTACTATGACCAACTCGAGTTCCTACACATGTTCATTTTCTCATTTCAATAAAGCAGATTGGTTCTCTTCATAAATGGATTGATGAATGTCCTTGCTCTTTTTCTTTCCTCTTCCATCTCTCATGCTTTCTTTGGTTTTTGTTAATTGTTGGATCTGAATGTTATTGGGATTAAGTGTTACTATACTTTTTATGAGAGAGAAAGGGGGAGAGAGAAAGGGTAAGCTATCTTTGTCGTGGATGTGTAGTGTTAATGGATCGTAGGGTTAATGGATGTTAGAGTTAAATTTGGATCCTCCATTCATGTTGAAATCTGAACTATACTATCGCTCTTATGGGAACGAACCTACGCGTGACAATTAACTTTGTCTCTTTGATGCGAGATTGACTAGATCTTGGATTCAAGTTAGGCAAGGAAATAAACCCACCATAGCGATCAAGTACCACTTGATCAGGGATCTGATTGAGAAGAAAATGTTGCAGACAACCTTCATCGGAATGAAAAACATGGTTGTTGACATTTTCACAAAAGCCCTAGACAAAGGACTTTTTGAGAGGTAGAGGAGCAGTCTTGGAGTCGTCAAGCTATCATGCTTTGGGAGGGAGCTGAAGAAACAAAACGTTTCTATTAACAAAGCTTTGATAGCTTGCAGCCCTCGCTCTGACGAAAAAGTTCGCGAACACGAAAGCCAAAAGACACGAAGCGAAAATGTTCGCGAACACCCTGACGAGAAGACACGAACGCGAAAGATTTGCGAAAGAGAATTTTTTGTGGTACAGTAGGAGAAAGTTAGACGACGCAAAAGTCAAAAGACACGAGACGACATGAAAATTGTCGCGACACCCTTTTCTGCCCTCACGCTCCAAAAAGGACCGGCAAGATCATGCAAGTACCAAGAAGTACAAATATCTGATCTGATGTCATGACATCAGCAGATACACTCTAGGTCGTGGCTAATCTGCCACTCTTGTGATTAGTGATTAGTTGTAGATGTTTAGTCACTCTGATCTAGAAGTTACACGATGTGACTATATACCTTCTGATTGATGCATGATATACTATGTATGAAGAAGTCTAATGCTAGTAAGCAAGAAGACGAAAATGTGAGAAATGCAAAAATAAGCTTGGTAGAGGCCAAAAATCTTGTATATAGATGAACACACATGTGTGAAGCCTGTTCTCACGTGTAAAACTAGTGTACTTGTCATGTACCATAATCATATATGTTGTACATATGATTTAATTCAAGTTCTAGTGGCTAAAATGGCCAAAAACTAGTTCTCTAGATATATGACACATGGCATCAATCTATTGATTGCATGAGCCACATCCTTTGGTTAGGTGTCATATCCCATGTGTAGAGGACAGATCACACATGTGGAATAAGCTGAAGTAGGCGAATTTTGACTTCTAGAAGATTTCCAAGTAGATCTCCATATAGAAGGAAAATGGACCAAAAGTGCTCAAAATAGAAGGTTTTGTCCAAGTGTCAGTTTTGCATGATGAATCATCATATGACAAAGAACCTTCACACATGTGGGATCATAGGGATGATCAATACCATGAGCTCCCACTTATTGTATATATAGAGCCACATTTGGCCATAATCAATGTGAGACACCAATCTTGGTTTTGGAAGCAATTTTGAGTG